>JAECUM010004704.1:0-55013 GCA_016617855.1 Megalonaias nervosa | reverse complement strand
TTAGATATTCTTGTATATCTGTGACCTGTATATCTGTGACATGTATATCTGTGACCTGTATATCTGTGACCTGAGTTATTATACGAAAGACTCAGTCCTATCAAGAAAAGAATGCATAATTTAAGCGTTCATGGTTGTAACTTTCACTTTGTTAAATGGTTGTAAGAAATCTCCCCCAAAAGATTTGATATAACCAAATAAAATATCTCATATGGTGACAAGAAGCTCTCTATTATTTCTTGAGATGGGGTAAAATTTTATAATTCAGAAAGCAGTTTAAATGTTGACATATTTGGTGAGCGTCTATTTATTTATCCCCAGTGCTCTTGTAGAGCTCCAATTGAAACCGTTTCCAGTTTCTTCTTGGCATGTCCTAATTACTAGGGTCAGGTCAATACTGCTTCAAAATCTTCATGAAAACGTCTTAAGGGGTTCAAGTACTGAAGACGTGCTGAATGGAAACGGAAGACTTGATGAGCTGCCAAACACTGTCTTGTGCAAATTCTGGCATGCTTTTATTACAGATTGCTTCACTTAGTGTTGTATACACACATTAGGATGTTTAGTATAAGAAAACCCCAAAGAAATATGCCAGTAGACCGATATATTACGTGAATAACTGATAAGAAGAAATTTATCTCTTGTAAGATTCTCTCTCTCTCTCTCTCTCTCTCTCTCTCTCTCTCTCTCTCTCTCTCTCTCTCCAAACCAAACCAGCTGATGCCTAGCGTGTGGAGATGTCACAGTAGGTGAGGATAGGATATCCAAATGACCTTTATCTGTACTGACCTTTCCTGTGTTGGAAATATACATGTATCTGTTGAATTCGTATATGACGTATTTCGTTTTCTTGCAATAATAATAATAATAATCTTTATTCTTGCAACATTGGTGACAACGATGATTATAATAATGATGAATATCATTTTACCACTGAATAATCATATTATAAAAACTAAAAACACCATAAGAACCTGACGCTTGAAAATAAACATATTCAGGTTTCATTGACCTTTGCTTGAATTAAGTTGTGGAGGCAGGCAATATTATTTACATCGAGGAGCTACACATAAGGTGGTTATCAACATTCGCAATAAAACAACAAACATACACAGAACCAGCAGGCACACAAAGAGGTACACATGACTTCAGTCTCTCTATAGAGAGAGAGAGAGAAGGGGGTTGGGGGTTGGGTTGAGAGAGAGAGAGAGAGAGAGAGAGAGAGAGAGAGAGAGAGAGAGAGAGAGAGAGAGAGAGAGAGAAGGGGGTTGGGGGTTGGGTTGGACGTGCTTTTCAGAACATAATGCTCAATATATACCTGATATATTTCATTGAGTTGTTCAAAAAAGAAATATTTTAACGAGTGTCGAAGCCACGTTTCTTTGCGCACCGCAAGATGAAATATAATATGTTTTTACTGAGGAGAATAACATTTGTAAACTATTATATCATTTCTGACCACAAATGCAAAGATCGATTAACAATGCAGCACACCAGGTTTCTCCATTGCAGTAAAAGTAGTTAAAAGGGACATAACTTCGTCAAGTTCCAAAAGTTGGCTCGTCATATTGAAATATATAATTGCGGAGAAGTTTAACATCGCCACAGCGGCGATAACACTTTTGAAACTATTTTTCCCATTTAGGAAATATGTCTGCCATTATTTTTGATATTCAAATCTGTATTTCCTTATCTAGCCCTATTTTACTCGTTTTCTTCTATGCTCCCCACCCTCTCTCGGGCAGGATGAACAGAAATTAAAACGTCAAAAGAAAATAGAGCCTCTAGTATACATTTATTCAATCAGTCAGGAGGCGCCATCAAAAATGCATAAAATGAACTCCAAGGAAAATAAAGCAGGCTATAAGTATTAACCTTTTTGCAGTGAGTTTTTCTACATGTATCCTGCAAATGTTTAGTGACTAAACTTACATGAACCGTTGCTATTATATATTATGTCGCTCATACCGTGTGCCTTTAACACTCTACAGCAAATTCACACATTTTTAGGAAAACCTCTTGGTTAGATATGGCATTGCAATTGTTTAAGAAGCGATGCTAACTCTCAACACAGTCACAATCGTGCTTGAAAACGACCGAGATATCGGGCATTGATTAGAAATGATTGCAACCGAAGTGAGTGACAATATAAATTTGGACACTGAGTCTGTTGCCGAACTAGACTGAAAGGTTGCCAAAGCCAAAGATTCACGTTTGATGGAAGAAATCAACAAAATAGAGAACCAAGATCAATACAAGTAAACTCACCATCATTAAATACTTTCGTTTAAAGATACTACGCTCTCAAATCTGTCGGATATGACCGCTCCGTGATATCTCTTCAGTAATCTACCCCAACATTGATTACTGTATTAATCAGCGCAAGAAATGTGCTTACGAAAGTAAAAATCTCTTCATTTTCGTTTGAAAACAGTCATTACTCTGACAAAATACACATGCTTTATTTGTATCAGGTAAGTTAGTAAAATGTCGCTGTCCTAAACTTATTGTAAATTTCGGAACTTCTTTTATCGTTAGAGCCATTATTAACACTTGCACAGAAAGTAGAAACATTAAAACAAATCGACAGTTCTGCGAAGACAATTAAAAGAAACTACACTCGTGAAGTGGAACATTTTGTATTGTCACGAGTGCTTCTCCACTTGTGACCATACAATGTTTTCCACTTCACTCGTGAATTATTTCCTTATATCTACTCAAAAACGTAGATATCATATATATTATATATCTTAGGCCAAAAATAATTTCCGTACATGAGATAGCATGTATTTTCAATTTATTTCTCAAGGTCAAAAAATGTTTTTCTTGCTGCTAAAATAACTTATAGATGTACACACAAGAAGCGTTCAATGCCATGATGGAAACTCATGTATTTTCACTTGTGAATATACAAGTTTATAGATTTTCTCAAGTGAAAAAAAGGGAATTACAAATATAAAAATAGTTTACCGATAATTCTCTGTATTTCACACTTAAGTATATAAAAATATGTAACATGTGTCACGAAATTAAAGTCTAAAAAAGTATTATCCCTGAGCTTAAGAATTATTTTACAAGTCAAATTGCTCTGGTCCCTATTGACACGCCACATGTGTCACGTAAAATGGGCCGATTCTGAAAACAATCCTTTATGCGCGTTGCATGATGGGTAAATGAGGGTTAAACTATTCCATCGTATTCAGCTGAATCACTAGTATCATAATACTAGAATTTGGATTGTTCAAAAGTGACAACAAAGTGTCTAACGTCTTTAGGCCTATTTGTAGGACAATTGATGGAATGTAAAGAGAACGTCTGGTACAAAAGATTCTTGTCCATAACGAATAACATCGTAAAGTGTTTAAATGGTGTTTTGATGTGATTGCCCGTGCAGAAACTGTCATTATTTTCCCCGTTTGAAAGTATTACCTTTAGAAATTTCTTCAGTAATAATGTCATCATGCAAAGTTTAGAAAGGTTATCCTATTCATTTTATTTTCAGCAGAGATAAAATGAAAATAATATTGAGAAACAAAAGCTTTTCCCGCGATCGGTTAACACGGCTTTAAGCAAGTTTTTATTCTAATACAGGGATAGTGATCTTTTTGACCACTGAAGAAGTAACAAATTTTATATCATTGATTATCACAGAGTAATTTAACTATTTTGTTTCGCTCTGTGGGAAATTGTATGCCTAAGTGAATGAAAATAGATGAATTCCAGTCTTAAAGGTATTTTGTAAGTACGTAATATTACTAACTGTTCTAGCCTGGTACCCTGGCCTACTTGATGCTCCCCACACAAGGAATGAGAGGCTAGGGTACCAGGCTGACTGTTCTACTTTCAATCCAGACTACTTTCGTTTTATCAATATATTACTAAGAATTGAATATTTGGAATATTGATAAATGAGAACCAGCGCTGATTTCAGGGACTTTTCAGAACCATCAAGAATGAGTGCTGTGTCATCTGTGAAATAAGATGTTCTGTAAGATTTATTTGTATAACTTTAAAATTTGGGCTTTTCCTGATCATGTAGGTTAATATCTCTGCACACAGAAGGAAATTATATAGGCAGTGGGTATCACGTTGTCAGGTATGCTGTATTTTTTTTAATATAGAAAACTTAAGATTATATAGGATAGTAATATTTGTACCTATATATCTTCTCTTAATGAAAACAGTTTGATCATTATTAATAATTACTGGAAGAACATGTATGTGTGTTTGTGTGTGTGTGCGTGCGTGTGTGTGTGTGTGTTTGTGTGTGTATGTGTGTGTGGTGTGTGTGTGATTTAGATTTTTAACTTAGCTTTAACAATTTTTCAGTCATATCACTACGATGTCTGCAGTGTGGCAGTTTATAGTGATGTCTACCACTCAGACGTCATGCCGCAGACATGTAACATGATGTCCCACCCAGTCACATTATCCTGACATCAGGCCTACCAGTCCCAACACTAACCTCTTAATGCTGAGAGCCTAGCGAGGCAGCTGTAAGTACCATTTTTATAAGTCTTTGGTATGACTCGGATCGGGGTTCGAACCCGCGACCTTCCGCATCCGAGGGCTGGTAAAACATGCTTAAACCTATTTGCAATACTATTTGATGCAATTTTGTAAGCTTCGTTCATTAAATAAAGAGATGGGTCTCCAATTCTTCAAACACTCTTTTGGTTTATCCCATTTTTGGAAGAACAAATTATTACACATATCTTATGTGTTTATGATAGCTCTCTAGAATTGTATGAAAATATAATTGCCCTTACATAATATGGACCAATATCTTTCCAGAAGAATTTGAGAAACGCAACTGTAAACCCAGCTGATCATAGGCTTATATTATTTAGCATGGATCTATGACCTGCAATTATTTAAGTTAAAATAATGTGGCCATTCAAAACTTCTTTCAGTGCACTGCCTAATAAATATCCCTACAATTAATAAGAGATTCAAGACCAACTGGATCCACCTGATACGAAAAGGGCTTCTGATAATATAATTTGGATTCTTTCTGACTGGTTATCAACATATTTTCCATCCGATTTTAACAAGTAGCGATTTACTATGTAGTATTTTTTCTTCTTCAAATTACAGAAATATTTTGTTACCCGTCATTCTACGATCCAGTTTGCTCTAGATCCTAATCTCGCAGCATCCTTTTTAATCTCCGTTAAATTTACCACATAAAGCTTGAGCTTTATTCATTTCAATAATTTGTTCTAAATAATTAATTTCATTAATAAGTTGCTTCTCCAGTTGATCTTAATCTTTTTTGAAGAATCTGTAGTAGACAACAGTCCCCTTAAACTTATTTCAAACAAGAGCTGATCATTTACGGTAAAAGCTGTCGCAGACGCTGGAATTTCTCAAAATTATATGCTTGTTTAGAGCAGACAGACGGAGTTTTTCAATGATGAATTGTATCTTGAACAAGAAAAATGTACCCTGAATCTCTTAATAATGAGTTACTGAATATCCAAAAAAGATTTTCATTCATCAGTTTTTCGAAAAGCCAAAATCATTTTTACAAGGGAATGATTCATTCTGTGGCCAAGTTCTTATCACAGTTTCATGTAAAGAGGTCTTCTGAAAGAGGAAAATAGTCTAGCTTGATTTTCTTAATTGTGTTGCTTTTTTCTCCTTGTGTATCCTTTTGTACATCTATGAAATTATGTTCTGTACATGTATCAAGAATCAGCTGTCTTGCCCTGGGATTGTTTAGCATGTGATAATTATAAGTAGAAACATTCTAGATATATAGTAGTAGAGGTAAATAAGGATTCTGGCTTAGAAACCCTATTTCTCTGTCCCAGAGACCCTATTTTTCTGACCCCGAGACCCTATTTTTCTCTGACTTAGAGACCCTATTTTTTTCCAAACAAATACAAAGACGCATTTTTAAACCCACCCCGACCACACCCATCGGCAAAGCAGCTGTTTGAGATTATTGTATTTCTAAAGTTTAGACAAAATGTTATACAACCTCATCACCTATTATCAGTGTTACAACTGTGGATATCAGAAATATTTTATCATCACGATGGTAAAGACAGAACTTTATTCTGCCGCTTACACAACGACGACACTCAAATAAATCTTTCATTTCTAGTTTATTAAGAGGGTATTTTTTGTCAATAGAAAATACTTTTGACCTATCAAGATCAATGGTAAGTTTAGTATATTTTTGTTGATCATAAAAGTTATTAAATCCTGCTGACAATTCCTGGCTTAATTTCTCAAGATAATTGAAATACTCGCTGTTGCTACATCCAACAAGCGAAAGTTTAAGCTTGTCACGACCGCTGAAACATATTCCTGATGTTTCATTGTTAATTTCAACTGTCAACTGATTACCGTCTATCATTAGATATTTGATCTTGCTATTGTTGCTATTTGTCACTGTCATATTTTCGAACATTATTTCTAAAGTTTAGATAAAATTTTATATCCTAGTCGGAAAAGATAATGTCAAGTATAGATTTGTCGTTAGATTCATCGTCAACGACTTCGTCTGATGAAAAGATAATATCAAGTATAGATTTATCGTCGGAACGACAGTACTCAAGTGCAAACGTATCTATTCCGTTTTCACAATAACTTTTGTCATCAAAATTACTTAATCTCGGTTTGATAATAACATCTGTTTCAAGTTTATGATGATTTGTTCGAATAGCCATTGCTGTTATAAAACTAACACCTCCATCAAGTGCATATTTATAATCATCAAACCCAATAAATTTTTCAACAAAATCACGAGCAAACCTTTTGCTGTTTTTGTTATTTTATTATTGTCAGCAACACGGCGTACATTGTACTACGCAATCCAATAAAATATTTGATAATGAGCGAATTCGTTTAATCCTTAAATTCACCAATAATCTTTTTATTTGTATCATCATGAAATTTTCTATCGCGAGGATAATCGGAAAGATCAAACAGATGTCGGTTATCAAAGATATCCTGATATACGTCCTCACACACTATTTCATTAACAAGCGAGTCAGTATCGGTAAACAATAGTTTACTTGACGGCCACTGCTTCTTAAGAAAATTATAATGAAAATCGTACATGAGCCACTTCGACAAATCAAGTACA
Organism: Megalonaias nervosa; assembly: GCA_016617855.1. Taxonomy (NCBI): domain Eukaryota; kingdom Metazoa; phylum Mollusca; class Bivalvia; order Unionida; family Unionidae; genus Megalonaias; species Megalonaias nervosa. The sequence goes on along the minus strand of JAECUM010004704.1, from coordinate 47,914 downwards.
GAAGCTCCAACATAAATCGGCTAATTCAGTTTCAAATTTGTTTTACTTCGTTGTATCGCGACAAGATTCTCATTAAAAATTTTCATCCTGACAAAATAATCTTTTGACACAAGTTTGTTTCTGCGGTTGATATCATTAACTAGCTCGATATTTACTCGCTTTCTAATATTTGTCATGGTCTTACCAAAGATGAAGTTATTCATAAGCTTAAAGAAGTTTTTCTCGAAATCAGTTTTCGCTACAGCTCTTCGCGAAGCGTTTTAGCTAATATAACCTCTCATCCACGATGACTAATTGAATTTTAACACACGATAAACTTTCCTCAACACAAGACCAGCATCTACTGCTTGTTTTAAAACTTTTGTAATGCAAAACATAATTTCGCTTATCAAGTAAAATTGGAACGAGTTTACTTAACACAGAATTTTGTTTCGGTGATGCCACTGCTTGTTGTTTCTGAAATAACAAACTATGGTCGATTATCATTGATTCCGCGCAGAACAGATACTCGTTGTGTAAATCGTTTAACGAAGTAGGATAGTCAAGATCAACTTCAACAAAATACGAAACATCGTCAGGTATCTTTTTTTTTGTCATCGCTAAATATTGGTCAGGTGTAATCCAACGAAATCCACCATAAGGCATTGGTTCTGACATTGCATAATCGTAAAGGTTATTCGCATTGATATAAATAATATACTTCGATGGAAGCTCAGTACTGTACTCTTTCATGTATTTGTTGTTTGCTTCAGAATATTTCTTTGTTATAACGCTAATACCGCCACGGATACCTTTTTCGATAAAGTTAAACATGTCAACATCTGTTAGTAATTCTAACTCTACATTACTAAACTTTAACTGAGCAGGAACAGAGTAATACCAACAAGGATCTAGTCCGTAACTATTATAGCTTACTTTTCGAAAACTCTCAAATACATCAGCCAGCAATAGTACACCCGTTTTCAAATACAAATCATGATAATAGCCAAATGTCTCGCAATCAAATTCTTTCCAAATATCTTGTGCACATTTGTACTCGTCATCAGTTTTTTTTTCGTTTTTTACTGTTAATAAAATTTATCTTTGTCAGGCAAAGAAGTTTCATCAAATTTACTCCAATCGTTGAGATACTCCTATGGAAATATTCCTTTTTTGTCAACAAGCTTGCTTTATTACCAAAACAATCTTGTAGGTAATAAAACTCGCTACAGCCTTTTACCAGCACATCTAACGATGCTGCCATAAACTGTAGGCTGTCGATAAAACGCAACTTACCCAAAGTAACCGACATATACTTTTCAAAATTATTTGGAATACACTTGACTACGTTATCGAGTTTTAAACGAGACGTTATTTCAGGATCGCCAAAAGCTTCTACGATAATGTGACTGTCATATCCTCTGAAATTTTGAAGAACAACTGGAATAAAATCTGGAGCATGAAACTTTAGATTACACTTGTCGTGAGCCGCTCCACGATATTGTCCTGTCAAATGACAATGATCACGCACTTTTTTGTTATCAGGTGCGGGCGATGCATGTGTATCAAATGCCCGTTCAAAAATATGACAAAAGTCTGCTTGCTCGTGATCAATTTCCTGCTGGATCGTTAATTTTACCATTGGAACGATTCTTCTTAAACGTTTAAATATATCATCAACTTCGCTAATTAACTGCTTGAGAAGCCAAACAGCTGGATTAGGCGCGGAGACTCCATCACTGCGATATATTTTCATCGGTTTGGATAAACTTGGATTGACGCAACAAACTATCTTGTACGCGAATCCGCATGGAACATGGTTTTGAGTTTTTCTTTTACTTGATTGGTTAGGATTATTTTGTCCGCCAAGTACAGACTGTAGTAAGCACTCGAAATCAGCGTAGATAACGAAAGAAAGTTTTAATTTATGTTTATGGTTGACAAACCGAAGAATTTTTTCTTCTTCCCCTGGCATTGTTATTCGCTGCACATTAGTGCAGTACTGTAGATGCTTTTGTAATTTTTTATTGTCAGAGCAACCATGTAAACAACGATAACAGAAGTACTTCTTATTTTTATATTTGCTGTACTGTCTACCAACAAGTCCGTTGAAGTTTTTGATCCACATGTAATGATTTTTATAAAACAGCAGGTTTATTGTTGATTGTGAGGCTGTTTCAGAAATATATCAAGGACGTTTCATGCTCGTCAAGACCAAATACGTTAACAGAAATATTATTTTGCTTTTCAAACTTTGGCATTTGATTTTCTGCAACTGGAAAGTCAATACCAGTAAAATTTAATTTTGTAACTTGACTGTAATATTTGTCAACACGATCAGCGTTTTTTTTTTCTTTTTCTGTTAGAAACATCACAGAAAGAATGGCCCACTGGAAGCATTTGTTATCAAAGTTTTTGACGTTAATGCAGCATTGTTTGTTTTTTATTTTCTGCGGCAGGTCAATATATGAACTACCGCGTAATACCTTATATTTCATCGTGTGAAATAAAATTTCAGTGATCATCTCAAACTTCTAGCCCGAACCTGATTCGGTAAATTCTTCTATCTTTTTCCAAATTTCCTGGTGTATTTTATGAGCTAGCAATGAAAGATTAGTTCCAGGCAAAACACGCTTGGATTTTGCGTTAATAAAAGGATCTGCATTTCCTCGTCAACATCATCTCCAGAAACGTATAATTTTGAGAATAAAACGTGGTACTGCAATAGGATCTTCAAACCTTTATGTTTTTCAAATTCACGTTTTATAGTTGGTTCTAATAAATGAAAAAGATTTATAGAGGTAAAATTTGCCAGAACGATTTGTTTATCAAATCGATAGCTGTTATCAAATCCAGCAAAAGCGGTAGCTATTTTTGTAGGTTCTCCGATAAGGCTTTTTTTAGCGATATCACGTAACTTCAGCATTGTTATATACTATACTATCAAATGTCTAATTGAGTGTTCAACAGGTGTTCTATTTACAGCGCACTGTACTACGTAACTTTGCTATACACACGTCGAAGGGCTAAACAAAATACATACAATTAGAGAGTAGAATTACCTATTGTATAATGACAAGCGCAAGCGAGCAAGAGTATTATTAGGTTCACCCCAAATACAACTTGTACGCGGGAAATATGTTAGGATCGGTGATACACATCAAATACGGCCAACCGTTTGGTAAAGCGACACCAGCTGGTTTCAAGGTATCACGAACAGAAATGTTCAGGAAAGATTTCATCTACTCGTTTTTTTACGGAGACATTCCAGAAGGTCAGCTAGTGTATCATGTTAACGGTACTGTTATCGATGATAATATTGTGAATTTATCATTGCAAGACGAGTGTCAGCCGCATCTGATATTTGATCTTTACGAAGCCTCCGACAAAAGGGATTATTAGAAACAGAAAAACGAAAAAAGTATTAGGTAATATGAAAAACACTGGATATTTGCTCGTGGTTGTTCGAGGAAGTAAAACAGATTTTGTTGGTTATTATAGCCGTTTGTGTTTGAAGTATTTCGAAGACTGATTCCACCGGCGTTTGTGATTAATCACGTCAACCGCATTAAAACCGACAATCGTCTTGAAAATCTAGAACTAGTTACCCAAAAAGAAAATGTTAGGAAAGGACGAGGTGGTGGTATTAATTTTAGACGCCAGGCTAAACCTATCATTACAATAAACATTAAAGAAAACGAAGAAATTATATTTCCTTCAATTCAGCTGTTGCTAGATACTATAAAATAAGTCCAGCAACTGTTAAGAAAGTTGCGGACGGTGTTACAAATACGGCAATATCACAATCGACATTTGACAGAATAGCCTTTTGGTATGATAACTAAACTTTTTCTAATATTTTTGCAAACTCATCTCGACTAATACAGCTATGGCACCATAATATGATAGCATCTCTATCATATGTTATACGAAATTTTTATGGTCGTATAAATGTTTCTTTTCCGAATCTGTCAATAATACCTTATCATTTCTCCCATACACCAAAGGCAAATTAATTGAAACATTTTCTCGCCTGATAATATTTTTTTTTTACAGCTTCCTTAAGGACATCAATACCATATATCTTTGTCTGTTCGATATATCTTATCTTGTCCATTTTTCTATTATTTAAATTTTTACAAAATTATATTATAATATGAGTCTTCTCGAAAAACTAAAATATATTTATGATACTCCATTAACTCCAGCGCCAACTTTAGACATAGCACAAGAAGCCGTAGACGTCAGCGACGAAGCCGCGAATGTCAGCGAAATTGATGCCAGCGACGAAGTCTCCGACGACGAAATCGTAACTGTTCCCATGACAATGTCGTGGGATAAGGAAAACTACGGAAGACCGACAACAGGCCGATATGATGTTAAGTATCATATGACAAAAAAATTTAAAATTTAATTTTACAGTGGATGAGAATCAGTTGTTTTGGCAGCTGATAAAACCGTTCTTAAACATCAAAATTCCCGACCGACAGAAAAATATAAAATTCGATTTCATATTTGTCAAGATCTTCAACTTGATGTCGCTAATGCCAGATCGATAATCGTATCTGATATCGTTATGGAAGCCAGTAAAATGTAAATATATCCTACATAAATACGAAAAAATCTACAAAAATATTATTTCGCAGTATTGAACTCTTTGACCTCCGTAGTTGGTATCCAACTATTAAATTTATCGCTGTAACCGCGCCACTTGACGAGGCTTTTATTGCCACGATTTTTTATTACTCTTTCGATAACGAAAACATCCTGTTCAGTTTTCTGTAATTCTTGTTCGTAAAAACTACCAATTACTGGTTCCCCGGCTAGATCCTTTAGCGCGTACTTTACAGGAATTGTCATTAAAACTTTATCAAAGACAAATACTTCTTCAGTCCAGTTTGGATTAAATCCTTTTTAAAATACTTTTTTTGTCAGAGAAATTCGAACTCGATCTCCGATCTTAAATTTATGTCGCCGATACATGTTTTCGTTTGCAAGAACTGGATTTTTAATTGCGTCGTTTGGTGACATTTTGGTAGTTCGGTGTTTCGTGCCGTTGTAATTGGATATAATCTGCGGAAGATCATTAATATACCTGTTTGTGTTTTTAGCTGTCAAATGTTTGTGGATCTGCTAGTTTAGTGTACGATTAAATCGTTCAACGATAACGCTTTTACGTTCGTTTCCTGTAACATATTTTTTTTTATGTTATTTTGTTCTAAAAACTGTTCAAATTTTTTTAATTAAAAAACTCTGCTTCGTGATCAGTCCAAATTTTATTTGGACTCCTTTCCGTGCTAACGATAATTTGTTTTAATGCATCAGTCATAGATCTTCCTGTTTTATCTGTAACGGGTATACTAAACGCGTATTTACTAAAAACATCAATAACGTTAAACAAGTATTTCTTATTCTCATTAAACTGAGCAAGATTTGAGACATCTACTAAATCTATTGCCCAGATATCATCAACGTCGCGGAAACTTTTGTTTAGGTTTGTGTAGTTCGGCTGCGAGTGTCTTCATTGGTGCAGTATCATCATACAATTCTCTTCCAAGTCCTAACTTATTTTTTGTTCCATTTATCCCTTGCACTAGCTTCCTATCAAATCGTTTTCGCAGATTTGCCGGCTTCATATCTTATAACTCGTCGAGCATTATTTTATCACAGACAGGCTTATCTTGTTCGTTGTCCCGATAACAGATTTCGTGATGCATTGCTATCGCATCAACTTGATATAAGGCTTTTGTCCCGGCAGCGGATTATCGTTTTCATCTAGTTGTTTATCTAGCGGATTATACGGCCCAATGTATTCTTGACCGGGCAATATCCAACCTCCTTTTGGTTTTGGCAATTTTCCAATAAGTTTGTGAACATCAATACCGCTTCCGAGTACTTCTCGGCGATTGCAGGATTGGCAATACGTGACAATTTTATCTTGTTCTATACAAAGATCTTTATCGCAATCACAATTGCACTTTTTCATTGTTTTATTTTTTTTTTGTCAGACAAAATAGTTTAATCATTTACCAGAATAACTTTATCACCTGGCAGCGGAATTATATCAACATCCAATCCACTTTCTGAATCGCCAGCGACCGACTTGTCATTGCCAGGAATATACTTTTCTTTGTACCACAAACAGCACAAATACTTTTTAACACCATTCTGTTATTTTTTGTTTTTTCTGTTCGCTCGTCCGTGTTAGGCGTTTTAATTTTGCATTTGAGACAATATGTCGTTGATGACTGCGTCATTGTTATATTCGATTGTCACACAAAATTAATCGTAACGACTTTGTCGTCGCGCCAGGTTATCGTTGTTCTTACTCGGATACCTATCATATTGTAAAATAAACTTTAGAAAATTGGGATCTCTTGACATCCGCCGGACGAATATAATACAATAACAACCACAAGCGGATGTTCCGATTGGTTGTAGTTGATTAGATGAGTAATTTATTTTTTAAAATTTTTTAAAAATATATTTTTTATAAGATCACTCAGAGGAAGTCCGAACGAATCAAAATAATTATCATTGTAAACAACAACCCAGCGAGTATCAGATCCATCATTGAAGTTTTGTATATTTACAACGCACGAACCACCTGCTGGTACATTACCTAGTTCATCTTTAGAATATACTCCGTGAAATCGTTTCTCGACGACAATGTCGTCAGATCTTAGTTTTTCTAGTATATCAAAATTACTCAACGGCGTCTGGTCCCCGGTAGAGTCATTCCGCGTCAGATCCCTTACAGATTGGGCAGTAGACTGCCGGCTAACCCCGCTAAAAGTGGAGCGAAAGGAATAATTCCTCCTTGTTTTGTTGACCTCGGCTTTGCCGACGTTTTCTTTTTTGTTAGTTTTTGATGGCATCGACGACTTTGTCGTTGCCTTTGGCGATTTCGTTTTTCTGACATTTTATTTTAAATCGCCACACAAAATGTATACAATTTGTTTGATACCGTCTCCGGCAACTGCTGTTTTAGCTGCTCCTGATACTGCTCCTGATGCTGATGCTAGTCCTAATGTCCCTCTTACAGGTATTAGTTTCGGTATAATAGTTCTGGCTATCGTTGCAAATGCTGGTCCAAGAAAACCACCGTGTTTCGTCATCGCCGTTATTTGCGCAACAGACAGTTTAAGAACAAATGATTTACCTCGACTGAGTTTATTGATTTGTTGTTGCGTCAACATTACTTTGACTGCTGTTTTATTTGACGTTGTCAGCAACTCCGTCGTCGGAGACACCGTCTCCGGAGATATCTTTAAAGAAACAGAACGGCGTTTAGCTATTGCTACTGATAATTTTTCGGCTTGACCTTGAGTCAGGTATATTTCTTCGGTTGTGTATTCGGTTTTCATTATATTTTATTTTGTTAGATTAAACTTTTACCATTATCATACGTTGTACCGAGTCAATTGTCAAGAATCTATCGCTGGAAACAAGCGCAAATACGTTAAACGGAGTTGCTGGAAATACTCCAAGCGTCCAAGTTATCTCTATTTCCGGGTTTGAATTAATCGTTCATTCGGAGTGTTCTGATACGTCAAAGAAAAAGATCGTCAATATTAATCTGTGATTCGCTGTCAGCGTCATGGTATTTTTGCATTGCTTCCATCAGGTACATATACGCTCTCGTAACATTTTTACCATCGTCGGCTGTTAAATTACATTCGATCGCTCGTTCTGGGTATTGTTTAGAGTTTATTCTGACGAATATTCTTCTAACGTTAGCGTCATCAAAAACGGCGTTATTTTGTAGTTGGCTACCAAGTAGTGCTGTTTGCTGAAAAACAATAAATATATGCCTTGGCTTTTTGTTCGCTCGGAGTCGCTGTAATACACCACGTGTAGTCGATTGCGTCAGGAACAGTTGTTTTATATATTTTTATGTTAATGAAAATAAATCTTTTGTGCATATGCTTCCAACATTGTATTAATATCTGTTAACTTAGCCACTGATGGAATAACTCGGGGCATACACAGTGCCAATTTCGTAATCGCAAATTATGCATCTGCTCCACCAAATCGAATAAGACAATCCGCTTGGTCCGCTCGTTCTAAAATAAGAGTGTGTCTCAATCATCGAAATACTTTGTTGCTGTCGCGACAAGATCCAAATATTGCACTTAACGGCAACATCATTGTTATTTGTTGTGATCCTGAGGCAAGCGCTTTTCGTTTGGCATATCCCTCGTTATATCTTCTGTTACGTGTACTAATAAACCCATTGATTAAATATAAAATAGCGTCTGCATCTGCAGCTCCACCTGGTGGTGCTACTCCAAGGTTATTACACGCTTGCGTCAGCGAGTTTCTCACGGCGGCTGCATCTGCCGCTATAGCTGGTGGTTCCATACCAAAGTTTGCAGCATTAACTATGAGAAAATTTCTAACGATTACATGATCTGCATTAGCGTCAGCACCGTGTGTAAGAGCACCACCTGAAATAAATTCGTCTGAAGCAGCTAAACCAAGTCCAGTGTCTTTGAACCACATGATAATTGTTGCGATTGATCTTGAATAATCATCGCTGAACGAGACAATGTTTAGTATTGTACTTGCAACTAGTAACACCTCCGAAATATCCTCCACGGTTCGATTTGCTAGTTGATATCGTGCACTTTTAAACAAACTCCAGCCATTATTGACAAGTGCAACTTCTATGCCAGCTGCGATAGGATTACCAGCTGCTGTCAATATTCTATCACGAACCTCCAGCATCGCCTTGTGTGGTAACAAAAACATATCTTCGTCCCTGGTATTAAAAATTCGCTGACCAGTTTTATTTGGATCGTTCGAGTTATCGTCGATATATTCGATATACTCGAATTCTGTTGTTGTATCGTCGGTATCATATTCTTCACCAAGATCAAGATAATTTTTAACTGACATTTTTTATTTTATAATCGCCACACAAAATTGCGACGTGTTTTACACGTTGGGCTACAAAATTACTAGATCTGAGGCAAATCTAATTTTTGTTTTGTTTTATTAACTACCTTACGTATTACCTCTTCACCTCGTGGAGACAGTAATTTTTTTGGTGGTAGCTATCATAGCTCGTTTTGTTTCTTCTGTTGGTGCAATATCTGTTATTGCATGTTTTATTTCCGCCGCCGAAGGCAGGCTTCCTTTAATTTTATCAACGATCTTTCGTCCGACTGCGGTACCAACTGCACTAGCTGCTCCCGTAGCAAAAGCTTTAGATGCGTCAATTGTAATTGGTGCTACTTTATGCACGATTCCTGGTATATTTGCGAACAACTTTGTAAATATGTTTCCGAAAAATCCGCCTACAATTGTTGTTCGATATTTTTTTGTCTCATCTTGTTATACAATATTTGCCTTATAAAATTAATTTGTTCACGTGATTTAATATTACGCCGATTGCTCTCGCCAACGCAAAGCGTAGGTGTAAGTAATATGTGACGATTTCGTTATTACGATCTAGTTGTCGCCCAGACTGATCTGTTAGTTGCATCGTTTTATTTGTTATCTGATCTTCAGGATTAATCGGATAGTATATTATTTGTCGAGAGCAATTTGCATTAGCGATCCTGATGGAACATCTGGCGAAAATCTGTATTTGGTTTGACCTTGGCGTCCCTTGGCAGAGTAAGATCCTGTTGCAATAGAGCAATTGATTAAAATCATGTTTACTTGTGTTATGTTAACCTGTAAATCTCCGTCGTATGATATACTTTGTTCTGCAACACTGCCGTATTGTTTATGATCAAATCCTAGCACTGACGCAATATTAGTCGCTGGTGAAAAGTCGATTATCAAATTATTTTTTTAGCGTGATTCTAGCTCGTAGAGTATTATAGTTCGGAGTTAACTTAAAATTGTCTGCAATTTTTTGTTATTAGTTCTTTAATCGTTTTATTAAGATCCGTTACGTTATACGCTCCCTGTGGTATTTTAACTGATACCCACGCGCCAGGATTAAATGTAAAGTCGTCGTTGACTTGTGTTTTTATATTTGCCATATAATGCTATATTGTAGCAGAAATTAATGCAATTTCGTACTGTCTATCAGGATCTAGTATTATTGGAGATTATAAGTATCAGAACCGTTTGTGCTGTCTCTCGTTGTTTGTGACGAATCGAGTAATAATGTTGTTGATGTTAGTGACATTGTTTATTTTTCTGGATTATATATTTTTTACTTCGATTGTTTTGCGATTGGAAAAGTTATCCAATAATATTATTGTGTAAAATTTCGTATTCGTCTGATGTTAATAGTCTGTTTGATCTAAGATGATTTAGTATGTCGACCATTTCGTTGTCGATTTCCGCACTAACATTACCTGCCTCTTTTGATGATATTAGTAACATTAGTCTACCAAACATTTCAGCTGTTGACGTAAATACGAGGACACCAAAACCAAGTATTTTATCAACTATAACTTTATCGCGATTTTTTTCATTTTTTTTCTAGAATAGCATAAAAACTATGCGAATAATCTTTTTTACGGGTTCGGTATTGTTCTGCTGTTTTAAGCACTGTTGCTAATACCCCATCGCGCATTTTAGCAAAATTTTTCAAGAGATACGGATCATCATATTCTAAAATTTGATATGCGTCATCTGCTTGTCTGATAATACGCTTTAATATTTTAATAAAATTTGCATAATCATCATCTGATTTTCATATGTCGTTGACGTTACCAAGTTTAGCATCGCTGACATGAAATTCAATAAATTCTACGTAATTTTCATCACTAACATCATCTTTTGCTAGACTCGTTAATTTTTCTATATCTTTTTTCCCAATTATTTCAGCAAATTCTCCTGCTCTATCATCAGGTGTATTAATATGTTTTTGTTTTGTAATGTAATTAATTATTTCTTTTCTACCTGTTTCTTCTACTTTTTAAATAATTTTTTAGCAGCAGTTTCTGTTTCCTCTTTTTTTTCTCCGAGTAAACCTAACAAACCTTTTTCTTGTACTTTTTAAGCTCGTATGCAGATAATGTTGATATTTCTGGTTGTTTGCCAAGTTTCGGTAACTGGCATAAAAAGTTTGGCAGTTACTTCTTCTGCTTAAACTTGTCCTCGATGTGCTTCTTCCACCCTTTTCTTAAAAGCAGCTTGAGATGCGGCAAGATTCTTTAGTAATTCATGTTTTTGGCGATAATCCATTGTTATTTTGATACGCTCTATATAATTCACCTAGAGGAATTTATCAATAAAACAACGAAACATCTTAGCTGGATCACGCGCAAGTTTATCAAATAAGATAAAGTTATATTTGTCTTTGGTAGCTCTGTGATATAATTCAATAAATTTATCTTTGGTTACATCACCGCACTGCTCGTTTGCGATGTTTCGCACATCAACATTATCTAGTCCAGGAAACAGTATAAAACATCCTGTATATCGCTGAATAAACCTGTCAACGTTATAAAACCCTTGCGCAAGATAAACCACATTACACTTTTTGTTACGCGACAATGAAAAATAAGAATAAAATAAAGACCGTATTTTGTTCATCTCATCGTTGTTTAGCGGAATATCGTCAAAAACAATTATTTTATGTTCGGGCGAATCAAGTTCGTTTACCGCAATCAAATCTTCTGGTTGTTTGATTAAAAATATATCTTCACCAGCATCAAGCTCATCACGAAGTTTATCGTTGTAATCGCTTAATAGCTCATATTTGTCCTGTTGTGGATTAATAGTGTAAATATAAACCCGATAGTAGTTAAAGTTGTTGTTGAGTAAAAGATTTAGTAAAAGATTTGTTTTGCCAGATGCTGTACGACCAATAATAAGATAATGACAATCTGGTAGCTCGTTGTTGTGTTTATGTTTGACTAATCGTTCGGTATCAAATTTAATATTGGTGTAATTTTCACCTAATGACTGCGTCATTGTTATATGATTTTATGAGTTATTACACAAAATTTGGAACAACACTGACAGAATCCATTTCCGCTGACGCACCAACAATAACTGAGATATCCGTGTTCGTCAAGAAAACCAGTGATACAATGACAGGTATTTTATTGATGTCAAATCAACGAGTACTTGGTTTAGAAGTAGATTATCCACCACCAAAGGTTGATCTTACTCAAGTTACTCACAACTAAAAACAATCGACGATAACAAACTATCATTGACAGGAGGAACGTTAAACAGTAACTTGGATATGTCAGGGAAAAATTGTAAATTTGGAGACCGCATATCCACCAGCAAACTTAAATGAAACCCAAGCGGTAAGTTATTTGCAGTTGAAGTATGTGGATAACAACATGCTTGATAAAACCGGTAGAACGGTTACCGGCAATGTTAATATGTCAAGTAAAAAAATTATTGGGTTGGAAACCACATATCCACCAGCAAACGTTAATAATATACAAGCGGTGAGTTATGCGCAACTAAAATCTGTTGACGATAACAAGCTTAATAAGGCTGGCGACACAATGACTGGTAACCTGATAATGAGCAATGACTAAATAATAACTGGACTTTTAATAACCTTGCCTCCAGTTAAGATGCTGATGCTATTAGTTATGCTCAATTAAAAGGAGCACTCACTCCGTATCTAAAACTATCTGGTGGATCAATGTCAGGCAGCATAAATATGAGAACCAACAAAATAACAACATATGTTCCAGTTAACCCATTTGATTTAACAAATAAAGCGTATGTTGATAGTTTATCTAGTGGTGTAAAACGAACCAAAAACAATGTTGGGTATATTTCAACACTTTTTAAAGCATTTGATAACCGGGCTGGGTTTGAGGTAAGCGCATCAACACATTATCCTGAAAATTATCCTCCTCACGCTTTCGCTGTTGATTATGGACAAGAATGGACTATGGACTAGAGACTTTTGGATTAAAATCAAATGCCCCGTTGCAGTTGATATTTGGCAATTTCATTTGCGCGGCCGATTAAACCCTAGTGTTGGGCAAATTCATGGTTGGCGATTGGAAGGATCAAACGATGATATCAACTGGACAATATTGTATGGTGCAGTAAACACATATATTTCAACAATTCCAACTGCGAATACTGTTGACAAGTACTTTCATTTTCGAATTTATGTTGTCGCTGCAGAAGGTCCGTTTCGAGGATTGACAGCATTTCAGATATATACACTCGATGATCAAATTTAATCTAACGTTGTAAAATTAATGTCTGAATCAGCAATTATAACCATTGCAAGAGATTTTCACGAAAAAAGTTTTAATATGAAAAATAATGTTTCTATAACAGATGTTGACGACAGATCACAAGCGGCAAATAAAGTACAAAATATGAAATATTCTAGCATCGATTCAATAAACAGTACAGTATTGTCAAAAAGTGAAATTAATTTTGTTCGCCTTATGCATATGCGAGGACCACAACTAATAGAAGCAATAAGAAACTTTGATATTATAAACAGATATTGTCATCCTGATGATTGTCTAGAAGAACAAAAACAAGTTGAAATGCTGCTGAAAAATATTGCTTGAGCTTGACAAGGAAAATATAGATTTGATAATACTATCAGATCTAATAAAAGCACGAGCTTAAGCAGCAGAGGCTGAACAGACCATTTTGATGGAGACCTTATTTACGAAAACAAAAACCTCCTACGAAAAATGAAAATACAAGGTCAATAACGCTGAACCGAAGCCTCTAACCGACCGATTGGGTTAGCTCATTTTGTTACTTTATCGTTGACGCTTGTATTGTTTTGTATGCGACTCGTTTACTCGCTGGTCACTCGATTTTGGTCGTTCAGCCTCTCTGCTGCTATAATTAGATCATTGTTATATCAATAATGGAATCTCACACAGCTAGATTAGCTCGAGAGCTACTAGAGGCAATTAAGAAATATCTCCCCGTCCGTGATTCTGTCAAGCAACAACTACATGCTCGTCAGGAGTCTCAGGTGGAATTTGCAGAAGGTACAGAACAGTTATTTAAACCAGTTGTTGAACCAACAAAGAAAATTGTTACAGCAACTGAGGCAACACAAACAGCTCTTGAGACATTGCCTGTTGACATTGCTGGCCGTCTTCAACCTCCTCAACCACCAGCTGAAGTTCGACCACGACCTCCGCCAAGAGCCAGAATTAACATTATAAATAAATTTATGCCTGAAGGTATTGCCGCTATCAAGGACCCAGACCAATTACTTGATGTTGCCGCGTTTGGATATCATAATAGAGATAAGTATGTAAAACCAGAACATCTAAAAAAATATGAGATCTGCCGATTGGATTAGGGATGTATATCGCATCACTACTAATACTCAGCAAATCAGATCTGATGAAGATGTTAATGATTTTGACACCTTTAACCAGGCAGTAGATGAGTATATTAGACAAACAAGGCAGGAAAGGAGACAAAAAGAAGAAGAAGAAATGAAGTCAAAACTTGAAGAAGATAAACGAAGGAGGGAATTACATTCACCAAGAAGGAAATTACATTCACCAGGGAGGGAATTTTCACCAAGGAGGGAATCACGTTCACCAAGTAAGAAAGAAACTACTGGAAGTGGTCTTATTACTCCATGTCCTGATAATGTTCTTGCTGATGTTGAACGATTAGAAATTTTAATCGGTGGAAAATGAGCAGGTAATAATTCCCCAGAAATCATTAATGAAGCAGCTGCTATTTGTCAGAGATTATTTACAGGCGGTATCATGGATATTAATGTGTATCGGTCCCTTATTGATGAAATCGCCGATGATTACCACAGTTATTGAGGGTATGCAGTTAGATCAGTGACAAGAAAATAAGATAATCATACATAATGCTCAATGTGGACCGACCATGGTCAGGGTGATAAATTCGCAATTACCTACGTATAAAGCAATCTACGGGGATGGACTCCGTGATGTTGTTTAGGGTCTATTTTGAAGGATAGCCCCAAAAGCAATACCGATTGCAAAGCAACTGGGAATGAAAGCTATTGACGTTGTTTGTGAAAAAGGTATTGGTGCTGTTGGTGATGTTGCTAGCAAAGCATTCTCAGCAATCAAGGATAGACTAGCAAGATTGATACGACGAAAACTTCAGCCAGTAGAATTACCCAGCACTGAAAATTATGCCTGCAAACGTTAGTAAAATAATAAATCAAGTTGCAAATAAAAAATTAGCAGAGTTGGCTGGTGAAAAGAAAAAATATAACTGCAAGCTTAAAAGTGGGAAGTGATCTTCGTGTTAGATAATAATAAATATAATAAAGATGTTCAAACGTGTATCTGATCCCGTATTCGACATGGACGCACCAATACTCAAGGATGAGTCTGTGCGCGATTATCAGTATTATTCTTATGACGCACGTGTACCTAACACACGAGGAAGAATCGAATTACAAGTTCAGGATACAAGTAGATATTTCTTGCCAGCTGAGGCATTCATTGAGATCGAAGGTAGACTTTTAAAAGCAGATGATACAGCATACGGAATTGGTGATCGAGTTGGTTTTGTTAATCATGGTGTCATGGCGTTATTTAACAGTGCCACATATATCATTGACGGAAAAAATATTGAATCATGCCTGGAAAACGTTGACGTTGCCACGATAATACTTGGCCTTGCAAGATACAGCGATGATTACTCGAGATCAGCTGGTCCATCAATGATGTTTGCAAAGGATACAACTGATCATCCAGAAAGCAGAAACGTAACACTAAATGCAGCTGGAACTGAAGTTGCATCAATGAATGAAAACTTCAACTTGGGATTTGCGGCGTGTCGAACAATGTTAAACGGCGATGTAGAATTTTCATGTGTGATTCCACTGTCACATATATTTGGATTCTGCAGAATGTTAGGAAGGTTATATTTGGCGCTAAACACACAGTGGTACTTGTTAGAAAAGCCACCGAGAATGATGCAATATGGCGTGATGCTGCAGTTGATGCAGGTAAAGAACTACTAACAAAACTTTCGTTGTGGATGCTAGTAATGACTCCATCACTTGCCGAAGAACAACGGTTACTCTCTTTCATGAATCAAGGTGGTAAATCAACATTGTCATGGTTGACGATGACCACAGACATTGTTCAAAGTAATGCTGCTGGTTTATTCACATGGCAGATATCATCACAACAGGGGGTGTCAGCACCACGACATATATTCATCGCGTTTCAGGAAAATGCCAGAGTAGATTAGCAGGAACGAAATCCAATGGTATTTGATACGCTTGGAGTTAGTGAAGTTTCTTTGAGGATAAATGGACCTCAAGAACCTTCTGATGAAGTGTTGCTGAATTTTGAAAATAATCATGTTGCACGTACTTATCATCGGTTGATGACATTCATGGGGAGTAATCAGAATGTTGATTCAGGTTTACAGATATCTCAGCGGGATTTTACAACGCTGTATCCGATCTATTATTTGTCACTGGAACACTTGAATTTGTTCAGACAATCTGTCGTTGATATACACTTTCGAGCTCGTGTAGCTCGACTACCCGCTGGTGGTTATAGAGCAATCGTTGTTATACTCAGCGACAAAACAATGTTGCTTGAAGGTGTTGGTGCACGAATGAGAGTTATTGATGCCTCAGTAGAAAACATGTAATTAGATCACTCATGATAATTATAATGTCATATCATCATGTTAGTGTCAGTCTGACTCCTGGTCAGATTAAAAAACTACAATCAGTATCAAAAGAGAACTGTGGAATAAAAATATCACTAAAGCGAGAACAGATCGCAGGTGGTCCGAATAAGCTATCATTATCAGAACGTCAACTTAAGCACTTCAATAAAGCCAAACAATCAAAGACCGGCATACGACTTAATCTTTCTTAATCTTAAAGACATCGCTAAGACGGGTGGTATATTTCCACTTCTCGCAGCTATACCAGCGTTGATAGCCGCTGCAGCTCCAGCTGTTGCAAAATAAGCTGCACTTGGTGCTGTTGGAACTGCTGCTGGGATGGCATTAAAGAAAGCATCAGGAAAAGGAACACAAAATTCTAAAAAAAAGGCAAAGGGTCTAAGACTGCCAGGAACTCCCCATTCGTGGTACGGAAAAGGTTTAAGACTTCCCGGGACACATCGTTGATTCTTCCTATGTCCAATTTTGATTTACTTGATGCTGCTAAGCAACTGAACATAAAAAGCTCCAGAGGTGTTTTTATGCGTGATCAATTACTTTACAAACCAAACTGTGTTGAAACTGGTATCATTAATCTCGATAAAAACTCTGGTCCATGTACTCATTGGGTTTGCTTACGCGATTGATCCACGTGGAATTGTTTATTTCGATTCGTATGGACTGGCACCGCCAAAAGAATTTTTACGATTTAGTAATTTAGCCGGTGATATACCAGTATGGTATTCAACATTACCAACACAGACAATAACTGATCCGCCAATATGTGGACGTGAAGTACTCGCCGTACTCGACGCTGTATCGTCGTCAACAAAACCACCTCATAAAACCGTACACGAATATACCACGTTGTTCAACGTTTTAAACAGACATTAGTAAATATAATGGTAGATATTTACGGAAGATCTTCTCGCGGTAAAACCCAGCAAGGTGACTTATCCAAGTATGCAACTATTGACCAGCTCAGGAATGAAATCGATGATTAGTTAAACATTACATGCGTGGATCAAAATGAAGTCGTTGTTTTTCAGGATGAACAAGGACGATTAAAAACAAGTAACATACAACTACCAGATGTGCTCATACGAATTCCCACCGCGGTTGTTAATAATATCGATACTTTTACTGACCATGGTAAAATACAAGATTCCGGTAAGTCAGTTAACGAATATATCAAGAAAACCGGTGATGCACTCACGGGTAACATTATCATGAATCGAAGTAAAATTACAGACCATGGAAACCCAGTCGCAAATACAGACGCCGCAACGAAAAAATACGTCGATGATCAAGAATCTAAGTTTGTGTTAGCTAACGGTGGTATAATGCGTGCATTTCTCAATATAAATAATAATGGTATTAATAATCTCAGAACACTAGAATCGGATTTCGACGCTGCAACAAAAAAGTATGTCGATGATAGCAACATCCTGATGACAACATCATTAACGACAATCAATGATGGAATGACAACATTTAAAACTTTATATTTATAATCAGGTACAAACGTTTTTAAATTTTCGTAGAAACGTAAACAGATCTATTAATGAATTTTTTGGAAATCCAACGGTTGTTGATACTAAACTCTATGATATTAAAAAGATTACCGACAGTGCAGTATATACGGTAGCGTCTGGATCAGCATTATGGACACCACTCAATAAATCCATCAAACATCGCGCTGAGGTTACCGGTATATACAGGTTCTCAGTAATCGGTGCTACAGGATTTACAGCATCTACAACAATTGTTAGTAGTACTAGATCAAAACGACGAAAAAGGTACCCCAGTGTTGTCCTATTGCTGTCTTGAATTAGTCGCTAAACTACCACCTACTTAAATATAATGACAATCAATGTTCAACGTTTCAGATACGAGCAAGTGTGTTCTTGGCATACATAACTGAAAAATATCATCGACGAGTATACAGTAAAAGTAAAAAATATCGCAGACGTGTAGTTGTCGTTGATATAATTGTATATTCTGCTTCCGCTGTTATCGCTGGAACCGGCGTATTGTTATCAGTAGTAACAATGACATCGGCAGTAGTTGTAACAATTTGTGTTTCAGCCGCAACAACAATTGCTGGTATTCTTAATATCGTAGCGAAAATAATATCTAAGTGCACAAATACAAAATTGCACGAGTACACAATAAAACTGTATGCGGCTATGAGCGCATGAACCAAATTATCATCGTTGATTTCATCATATCTCAGCGATGGAATAATATCGGATAACGAGTTCACAGAAATGATCATGATTTTTCAATCAGGGATTTACAACGAGGCATAAGATGTAGCGAAGAAAAACCCTGATAAAAAAATCAGGGATTTAGAATCAGGGGTTTAACAAATAATAATGTCAACAAACGAATTACTACAACAGATCGTCATTAATACAACTCCGTTGAAAACCACGATGATATCAGCGAGTTCAACCAATCCGGAATTTAGCGTTAGTTTTCCAACCGCGATTCCTGCGAGAGAAATAACACTAGCACAATTACGAGTTTATTATAGTTGGCAAAATATTAGATCAAAATCATTCGGTGGATTACAAGCAAATAATTCACTCGTATTTGCAAATAAGAATAAACCCGACGGAACTCCAGATTGGAAAGTTGTAAGTATTCCAACGGGCAGTTATCAGATCAAACAGATCAATGAGGAATTTCAGCGCAGGATTAAATCTATAACTGGCAGAGAATCTGCTATCACTGTTCATGAACCAACGTTATCAGCCGCAATAGAAATATCAACTCCAGATTATGCTGTTGATATATAGCAGTAATCGATTCGAACCGCATTAGGTTGGCCCGATATTCCACCGGTATGCGAGGGACCACTGGAACTTAAACGATCTGATTTTATTACAGAAAAACGAATATTTAAAAAGTATCCAGAATATCGAAAAAATATCAATGGAGGTATCTTGACCAAGATTTACATTTTATTACACAAGACGGTGAAAAGATTCCGGACATAAAAAAATATTTAACTACTACTGAAGGTGTTAATATATTACTTATTAAACAATTTACAAGTGCAATTAATTCTGAATTCATTCGAACAAATACTAATATAAAAAATTTGTTTTCTGACTTAGCACAATATTACAGCGATGATGTAAAACAGCAGATTATTGAAAATATTCAACATCTGCTCATGGTTCGTTCAGATCTAATGTATATTAAGGAAATTATTCTTAAAAATATAAATCCCATGATAATTTACACGATCTATATTTGAAACATTACGGAAAAAGAAATTTTGATGATGAACATTTACTTTTACCTGATCTTCAGCTCAGTATAGGACAGGCAATTAGTGACATCGTCGATGAATATTTTCCAAAAATACTTACCACATGGAAAAAAAAAATAACCCCAACACAAGGTATTCTCAAACACGACAACGATCCATACGGTGGAGGTCGTCATGTCTCGCCGGGCATTGTAAATATAACATCAATGATCGCAGTCAACCTTGTGTACGACGTAATTGATGGAAGTTATCAAGAAGACCTTGAAAAATCCAATCAGGCCCAGCAAGGATACATTTATATATATTTACCCCTCAAGTCCCTCCAGGACATTTAATTGTATCAGAACCAATTAATCCCGTTTATCTGCGAGTTCATAATCCGCTATTGTCACGGATACATTTCAAACTTACTGACCAGATCTGGCACTTGCTGGATTTATAATGAGACTCATTGCATATAAATCTGTATGTGAGATCTAGAACTTAAAACACCAGAATCAGTATTTTGTAGAACAAAAGAAAATTATCTGAATAAATATTCTGAGTATATATCCATACAATCATTGTTTATCTAATTCAGTCAAATTAAAGAATATAATTAATAATATAATGAAGGCAAAAACCATATTCATTCAAAACAATGATGATTATCGTTTCGCTGATAGTCCACCTCCTGATAGAAAAGTTACTATTATGATGCAAGTTGGTTTAAAAATAGTAAAGATAACTGACAGACATCGTATAGGATTCTCACAGCGATTTTGTTATTCCTACCTCACGTGATGAACGTGCACGAAAACGATTGCAGCAGAAACTTCAAGGGAAAAGACACTCTGAAATGATTCAGTGAAGGCAACATCATTCCAATTTCCATACCGAAATAGAAGTATCATTTATCTCTATAATCGATGTGGAATCGATACAATCATATTCCACAAACATAACCAGAATCAGCATTTTATAAAACAAAAAACATCTGTCAAATAAATTATCTGAATAAATATTCTGAGTAAATCTGATTCTGAGTAAATATTATAATCTGATTCTGAGTAAATGTCATTATCAGAATAAAAAAAATATTATTCTGAGTAAATATTATTATAAGAATAATAAATAAATATTATTATAATCTGATTCTGAAAAAAAATATTATAATCTGATTCTGAGTAAATATTATAATCTGATTCTGAATAAATATTATTATCAGAATAAAAATAAACATTATTCTGAGTAAATATTATTATAATATGTGTCTGAATAAATATTATTATCAGAATAAAAATAAATATTATTATCAGAATAAAAATAAATATTATTATCAGAATAAAAATAAACATTATTCTGAATAAATATTATAATCTGATTCTGAATAAATATTATAATTTGATTCTGAGTAAATATTTTTCTGAGTAAATATTATTATCAGAATAAATATTATTATCGGAATTAAAAGTAAATCTGATTCTGAGTAAATATTATTATAATCTGATTCTGAATAAATATTATTATCAGAATAAAAAATAAATATTATTATCAAAATAAATATTATTATCAGAATAAAAAATTAATATTATTATCAGAATAAAATTAAATACTATAATCTGATTCTGAATAAATATTATTATCAGAATAAAATTAAGTATTATAATCTGATTCTGAATAAATATTATTAGCAGAATAAATATTATAATCTGATTCTGAATAAATATTATTAGCAGAATAAAATTAAATATTATTATCAGAATAAATTAAATATGATAATCTGATTCTGAATAAATATTATTATCAGAATAAATATTATAATCTGATTCTGAGTAAATATTATCAGAATAAACTTTAATATTATTATCAGAATAAAATTAAATATTATAACCTGATTTTGAATAAATATTATTATCAGAATAAATATTATTTTGAGAATAAATATTATTATCTGATTCTGAGTAAATATTATTATCAGAAAAAATATTATAATAAGATTCTGAGTAAATATTATTATCAGAAAAAATTAAATATTATAATCTGATTCTGAATAAATATCATTATCAGAATAAAATTAAATATTATTATCAGAATAAAAAATAAATCTGATTCTGAATAAATATTATTATCAGAATAAAATTGAACATTATTATCAGAATAAATATTATTATCAGAATAAATATTATTGTCAGAATAAATATTATAATCTGATTCTGAATAAATATTATTATCAGAATAAATATTATTATCAGAATAAAATTAAATATTATAATCTGATTCTGAGAAAATTTTATCAGAATAAAAAATAAATATTTTTATCAGAATAAATATTATTATCTGATTCTGAGTAAATATTATTATCAGAATAAGTAATATTATCAGAATAAAAAATAAATATTATAATCAGAATAATTATTATAATCTGATTCTGAAGAAATAATCAGAATAAAAATAAAAATATTTCTGAATAATAATAATCAGTATAAAAAATATTATTATCAGAATAAAAATAATATTTTAATCTGATTCTGCATAAATATTATATCAGAATAAAAAATAAATATTTTTTTTACTATAATCAGAAATGAATTATTCCCCCTTGACTCTGTCAAGGATATCAGAAATTCTGCCAGGGGTTTCGTTTAGCCATTACCACAGTCACTGGTCCAGTACTTTCACTGTCACTATTTTCATTACAGTCACTGGTGACAACGCTTTTACAATGGATCGTTTGACGATCTGACACAATCTTTCTCAACTGCCTTACACGATTATTTACAATCTTTTTTGTTTCGTACTCGTGGGATAGTTCTGATCTAGTTTTTTCAATCGCGTTTGCGAGTGAAACGAATTTTTCAACTTGCGTGTCATCGACTGTTGCCAAGGATTCTAATATCGATCGATAAATCAACTTCATGAATCTGTAATCAGATGGTAATGTATATTCATTTTCAAATTTTCGTTGTTGTAATGATTCAAAATCACAAATAATCTTTTCAGGATTAAGTTGCTCAGAGATTTTTTTCCATGTTGTAATTTCTCAATCTGCAGAAATAATAACATTAATATTTTTGTAATTCATTATATAATAAATATTTGTTTAAATTAAAAGAAAATTACACAACCATAAATGAATACACAGATACAACAAACAAA
Organism: Megalonaias nervosa; assembly: GCA_016617855.1. Lineage (NCBI taxonomy): Eukaryota > Metazoa > Mollusca > Bivalvia > Unionida > Unionidae > Megalonaias > Megalonaias nervosa. The sequence continues at coordinate 24,948 of JAECUM010004704.1, read as the reverse complement.
TGTTTTACTTACCTGTTCAAGTATAAATCCACTTGCAGAATGACCACTGAGAGAAATTCTGGCTGACTTTATAGCGTCATAACGCCTAAGCGAAATTTCCAGAATAAATCGATCACGTGATTTTTTAGAAGGCAAAGAAACGCCTGCGCGGAATTTCCAGAATAAATCGATCACGTGATTTCCAGAATAACGCTATAAAAGGCAGCCAGAATTTCTCTCCATGGTCATTCTGCAAGTGGATTTGTACGTGAGCAGGTAAATAAAAATATTTTTTGGACTTAGTATTATGTTAATTACCTGACAGACTGAAAAAATATTGTAGTTATATCCTGAGAGAATTTGCTTCACTACGTAGATATTTTTATTCAGGAGTGGCAGCGTACTTCATTATTATTCGCTGTTCGTAATTCTTTGAAAATGCCGATTTGTATATTTTATCTGCGACATATTTTACTGAAGGCATGCAAATATAATTTTTTTGCAGGTGCATTCATTGATGGAAATGTTATTTCTTCGCCTGTCTCCACGTTCACAAATTTGACCGCCCTCTTTCCAAATTTCTTACACCTCCCAGTATTTTCACATGCAGAATTCTGACTTTGTGCAATATCTCGTAAATTATGTATCGAATTATTTTCTGGATCCCGATCAACATGATCGATCTCAAGTCCGTTTTCGATTATTCCATGAAAACACTCGTACACGAATCTATGACAAAGATATTTTTTCCAACGCCAAACTGGAGATACCCAGTATTAATTACAAAACCGACCGGTTCTTTTAATGGACAGTGCGTGATTACACCATTAGGAGATGCTTCATAATTCTTGATGATGCGATGTTTCACTAATTCATTTTGTTTCATTTATATAATAATATTATTTGTTTAAATGATTGTTTTGAAAATCTGGCGAGATAATCTTCTTCGATTTTTATGGAAGACTCGACTCCATGGGTATTTTTTTTAAAAATCATAATATCGTTTCAGCTGTCTGTACTTTTTACCACCGCATTGTTCACACAGCTGAGTTTATCCTCTAACGCCAACACCACATTGTAAACACGGTTTTGGCCCTAGACTCCTACTGCAAACACTTTGCATATGATATCCACAGATTCATTTACGCAGGCTTTGTTACAAGGAACTGAAAAACTTATCATAAGCCATTGGCATTTATTGTTTGTTTGAATCATTATATATATAATTAAATTTCAATTTAAATATATATTTGCCTTAATTATAATATGGAAGAATAATCTGCAATTAAACCCTCTAAAGCCAGATTCGATCTTAACAAAATACCGAAAGATAATAAACCTAAATTCAGTTTTTTGATGCAAGATCTGGCTTTAACGAATAGGGATATAACTGATCGTATCCGCGACACCAAGAATGAATTTCGCGACGATGGTGGGCACATGTGTGGTCAACATTTAGAATCATGAATGTTGTCGATTTACGACGTAAAAAAATAAATGAGTGGGCAGAAGCAGTTAAAGATACCATAGCGTCTACTAAAGATGTTGCTGAACTGGGAAAGAAATTAAAATTCCAATAATAGTGAAGACGATAACCGGAGAGATTTTATATAAATCGAAATATGAATCAAGAGGAGCTCCGATAGAAATTATTGATCATGCGTGGACTGTGGCAGTAACAATATTTCCACGAGACAGAACAGTTACATTTTATAATGATCATATATTTGATTTTATTAAAAATATTAGCAAGAGTGACCCTGTGTCCGTTTGGTTATTTCAAAGTTCAGACTCTGTGAACTATGATCAGTTTGTACGACCTAACGGAGAAATTTATCATGCAGAATCTCTCCACGAAGAAATGAAAAATCTTGCGCGACACATTTGGTGTGAATATACCGATGATACTGAACAATTACTGAATAATTGTTTTACCGTTCCGTCAGTTGCTGCACACTTTGCTCAGGAGAAAAATTCATGGTCGCCGACAAGATTGGAATTTCTTGAAGATGTCCAGCGTAGTTGTATCGAATACGGACACGGCAGATTATGGAATACTAAATACGATTATAGCGATGTTATCTCGGTTGATATGGTAGCGTGTTATCCTGGATGTTTTCTTGGATACGGAGAGTGTTCTGAATACTTTAAGAAATTTGGACATCCAACACACGAGATCACCAGAGTTGCGATAAATGGTCCCTTACCAGATTTTGATTTAACTGGATTCGCCTGTATAGAGTCATTCGAGTTTGCACCGAAAAACCTTCATCTGATTGTTTATGCTTGGTTTGGAAGACATTTTTCAGAAAAATGTTGGGCTCCGGTAGTTTTATTACGGTACATGCTTGATGTAGCAATATTGATATCGTTGAAAGTAAATGAAGCAATTATATCATATCGTCGGCAGAAACAAGTTTGGTTGCCGCAAGAAAAGAAATATTCCGATGATGAAAATCCTGATGTGATTGATTATGAAAATAAAGTTGCAAAGGATCTCGGCAGAAAAATAATCGGTAAATTTACTCAGGGTAGCTCATGTGATCATAAACGACATTGTACAAGATTAATTATGGACGATGCTGAACTCGATTATATAATTGCCGATACAACGGAGAAAGGCACATCTATAAGCCGGAATAATGCTTACTTATCAGACAGAACTAAATTAGGTATAATTGAGAGCTATATTGATGGTGAGTCACCGCATTTTACTCATTTAAGATCTTCGATGCTCGCACACGTTTCGGTAAATTTATTATCAATGATAAACAAATTTCATCATACCGCAGTTAGAGTCGCCAGAGATTCATTTTATATAAATAAAAAATACGCAAAATTGCTAGAACAAGTGCATATCGGCGCTGATGCATCATGGGGTGAATGGAGAATAAAACGAGAAAAGATATTTAGCTATTCTGAATCTGCCGACGTCGAAATCAAAGAAACATATTACAAGAATAAACAAATTTCACAATTGTCGCTGTCGCTATCGGTGTATGATCCTGTAGCCAGACATAAAACCGTTTATCTCAATGGGCTTGGAGGTTCTAGTAATACAACACTTGCGATTGAATTATTTAAAAATTTTGATATGATTGTTTTGACACCAACATATATTCCGATGATGAAAATCCTGATGTGATTGATTATGAAAATAAAGTTGCAAAGGATCTCGGCAGAAAAATAATCGGTAAATTTACTCAGGGTAGCTCATGTGATCATAAACGACATTGTACAAGATTAATTATGGACGATGCTGAACTCGATTATATAATTGCCGATACAACGGAGAAAGGCACATCTATAAGCCGGAATAATGCTTACTTATCAGACAGAACTAAATTAGGTATAATTGTGAGCTATATTGATGGTGAGTCACCGCAGTTTACTCATTTAAGATCTTCGATGCTCGCACACGTTTCGGTAAATTTATTATCAATGATAAACAAATTTCATCATACCGCAGTTAGAGTCGCCAGAGATTCATTTTATATAAATAAAAAATACGCAAAATTGCTAGAACAAGTACATATCGGCGCTGATGCATCATGGGGTGAATGGAGAATAAAACGAGAAAAGATATTTAGCTATTCTGAATCTGCCGACGTCGAAATCAAAGAAACATATTACAAGAATAAACAAATTTCACAATTGTCGCTGTCGCTATCGGTGTATGATCCTGTAGCCAGACATAAAACCGTTTATCTCAATGGGCTTGGAGGTTCTAGTAAAACAACACTTGCGATTGAATTATTTAAAAATTTTGATATGATTGTTTTGACACCAACATATAGACTCGCCAGAGAAGTGAGTGAACGTAAAGTAAAATCTCAAACTTATCATAGTTTCTTTAGATGGTGCGAAGACGCATGGACTTCACAAAGAATGGGTGAAAGTATATTCCCAAGATCATTATTTGGGATAAAGTATGCACAGTATCGCTGGAAATATTAAAAATGTTTTTTGATTGGTTATTGACAAAAAATACTGCTGTGATAATGTGTGGCGATCATGGTCAACCACCACCCTTTGCTGGATTATCTCCGCATGAATGGCTGAAAAAATTCGTAGATTATTATGAGATAACCGATGATCATAGAGCTATTGATGAACCACTGAAAGAATTAAAAAAGTTAATTAGGCTGCAGCCAGATAAGATTCAACGTGAAATAATGCGTGAAGCAATTCCAGAAACTCCGATGAGTGATTTCTGGAATTTATGGAGGCCTTCCGATTTGATATTTGCAAGTAGAAAGATAGTTCGTGATACACTTCAACAACAAATATTTCTGTTACATAAAGAAAAATTTTCAAATCTACCTGTACCATATGTTATCGCCTAGCATATACTCGACGACAGAATATTGAAGTTGAGATTTCAGGAACCTTGACAGAGTCAAGGAAACAAAATCTTGTATTAAATGATATTGTTTTAGTTCCTGTGAGTGCTGTTGAGAGCGCGTTAACGATGGACAAATCTCCGTGGACACTAGGATACGCTATAACGATTCATTCGTCACAAGGATTAACAATTTCTGATACAAATATTTGGATAATCGATGATCGTATTGAATGGTCAAACTTAATTTATCTCGCAGTGTCTCGAGTCAGAAGAATATCTCATCTGCGGAGGGTTATCATGGGTTGCGTAATAACCGAAAACATCACTGATGACGTTAATAACGACTTCGTCGTCATCAAGAAAAAATTAGCGAGTTATAAACAATGTGACCAAAAAAAATAAAAATAAAAATAAGCGCGACTTTGATCTCGATGCCGAATTTATTATGACATTAAAGCAACTACAGAATAATCATTGTGCTAATTGTAACGCAGTAATGTTGTGGCAGTATTCGAATAATAATCCAAGACAGTTTACCGTGGATATAATTAATAGTAGTCTTGGTGACACACGCGAAAAGGTGATGCTAACCTGTCTTGAGTGTAATAGACGTCGAGGAGCCAGTTTACAAAAGTGAACGCGGTGGTAATTGTGTGTCTCTTCAGGAATTACTTGTAATTGTTCACGTACAAATCCACGCTGAGGAGCAGTTGAAATCTAGTCTGTAAATTGCAGGTCTACCCGTGGATCTTAACACGCTGGAAATTTTATGTGTGGTCACACTCCAAATAGGATCAGTTTCTCTTTTTTACCACCTTCAAGTTCACCAGGTTCATATAAATATCTTACAGTCACATTACCTAGTACTGGTTGTTTTGAGGAAGAGTCATGTCGTTGTATTGGCATATGTTTCTTTGTGATCGCATTAGTAGGCTTCATAGAAGTTGCACGAGTAATTTCATTATTTAACGCAGCTTTCACACTTGGTAGTCTTGTAATCCATTCACGAGATCTGGCATCTGTGGATATTTCCTTTGCATATTGATATCCAAATAATTGCTCAGCAAGCGTTCGATTAAATCGTTCAACGATTGCCTGATTGCGATGAATTGCGGTGTGTCCTCGTCTGATTCTAACGTAATGTTTTTTCATCAGAGATGACACTGCACCAAGAAATTCTTTGCCAGGATCAACCTGTAGTAGTTGTGGCCATTGTAGACCACCACGTTGATAAATTCGTTCAAACGCAGATGTAACTTCAGTTGCTGTTTTTGCTGATAGTGGTTCTGCTTCTTTATATCTACTTGCAACGTCAACGACAGTTAACGCGTATTTGTATGTGCGTAATTGACGTCTACCAATTTTAATGATATCGTGTGGTAAAAACAAAATATCTGCTTGATGAACTTCATTGGGAGTACTGACATTAAAATATGAGTACTGAATTATTTTAGGTGGTGGTAAATAAATTTGCCATATTGCTTGTCGTGCTAACCAATTTGCAGCAACAGAACGTGAGACACCTGCTGCATCAGCAAGTTTGCTAATCGCTGCTCTACCCCTCCAATATCCTCTTGGACTATAATAAATCGATTCCATTATTATTATCATAATAATCGGTTGGTTAATTACCAGCCCCTAGTACTAGTTTACCTTTCATCGCAGATTTTACTAGGAAACTAGCAAGTTTTTCTCTGATAGATTTATTTTTTATGGAATTTAATGCGTGAATCAACTTCACATCTGCAATATGTCGTTGTTGTAAATTTGTATTTTTATACGCGACATCATGAACGTGACATGCATGATAAACCATATTTATTAGATACTCTCCAGGTCTTGGTTGATCTCGTTCGTCAAGTCGGATATCAAGTCGAGTTCCAGGACCACTATAATTATATCCAGGAATATGTTTTTCTCCTGGGTATTTAGCCCATGGAGCTCCTGGTAATTTTCCTAATGAAGCAGCGATATCTCCACCTGTCTTCGTAGACTTGTCAAGGGAGATAAATTTGTATTTGTTTGTACCACATTTCACACACTTGCCTGTAAGTGCACGCTTTTTATTTTTTGTAATTATTGTTGTTAATCCACTTGTGGGGGTGTGTGCTCTGCATCGAACACAATATAAATCCATATAATTATTATATTTTTCTACAAAATGAATATCATTGATTTCTCAGCGACACGAAGACAACAGCCAATCAAACATCATCCAGCGCTACCAAATTCTATCAGGTGTATAATAATAGGCCCATCTGGGTCTGGTAAGACGCAATTATTGCTTAATCTGATAATGAGATGGCTCAAGTGGGATAGGTTATATTTAGTAGCACCATCTGTAGATGATCAGAGATGTTATGAAGTACTTAAGGATTTTAATGAAAATGCAAAGTCGTTGTATGAAGACGATGACGGTAATGGTGTTGTTAGTTTTATTATTGATATTGATGAGGCCCCATCTGTAGATGACCTCGATGGAAGAATTAATAATCTCGTAGTATACGATCATGTAATGCTAGACAAACAATCAAATCCTGCCAGAATATTTTCCAGAGGCAGACACAAAAACACAGATGTAATATATGTTATTCAGCGATATACACAAATACCTAAAGTGATCAGAGACAACTGCAATATTTTAGTTGTGTTCAATGGAGTCGATACACATACTGTGCGAAACAATCATCAGACTTGGTGTTCAGGGGATATGGATATGAACAAGTTTAAAAATTTCTTTTCAAAAGCGCAAGCTACCCCACACGGATTTATAACGATAAATTTACATGACCCTCGGTCACGATATCATATAGGTCTCGATACAATTTTTGGTTGACACCACAGCAGCAGAGAGGCTGAACGACCAAAATCGACGGACCAGCGAGTAAACGAGTCGCATACAAAAAAATACAAGCGTCAACGATAAAGTAACAAAATGAGCTAACTCAATCGGTCGGTTAGAGGCTTCGGTTCAGCGTTGTTGACCTTGTATTTTCATTTTTCGTAGGAGTTTTTTTTTTTTTCGTAAATAAGGTCTCCAGCAAAATGGTCTGTCCTCTCTGCTACTGCTTACGGTGGAAAAGAGCAGGAAGACAAACGAATAAGCGACAATCATAGTCATTAATTTTCGGATTTTTTCTGTATCAACTTTGAAAGTACTGTAATAAATTTGTAGTGGTTATAGCACCCCGTTTAAGGAATTCTTAGATTTGTGTGATTACTTGTTTGATTATTGGAATTCGGTGCAATAGAAATATTCCTTAGCCCGAAATAATTAGCCAATTATTAGGAGCAAACGTCACGGAGAGAAAGTGTTAGTGGATTTCCATGATGCCATGGTCAATTAGTAGTGAATTCAGACCCAAACCGCATGACTGTCCCTGTCATAATGTAGTCCCTAATAAAATCTAGTTGTGTACCTTGGTGTTGTGACTGCAGTGGCAGTATTTAGGGTAGGAAACCGGTAAATTACACAACGGAATAAAATGAGAAGGGACTCTGTAGATACTGTTTATGTCGCCATGGTGGCAAATGTGATGTAGTTATATTGGCGTAATGTGCCTTGGAACCATGGATTGACTGACCTAAGGTGGCGTAGTTAAAACAGTTCCCTGTGTTGGGGGATAGTTGTAGAGTTTCTACGGCGTGGACTGCTGACGGTACGGAAAGTTGATGAAGGGAAACTATGCAAACGTGCGGTTGATAGATATTTGGTAAGTTGGGAAATCTGTGGTTTTACATTGATTAGAGTAAAATTTATGTATAGAATGGACACGTCTGGCTTTCTAATTTACAACTGAAGTTGTATAGAAGTTTTTGGAAATTTGGGGTAAACATATGACTTCTAGCGGGAATCGCGCCAGGGTTTGACACCGCTCGGTCAAGCAAAGACCCCTGGCTTGTAACAGTACTAATAATAGAACTGCTTTTAACAATAATTTTTTGTATTGTTGCGTGAATATTTTCTCAACTTCAGTGTAATAATTTCGTAATGACAATTGTCTAGAGCGTTGGAGTGATGGAAGTGGAACATCATCTTCTTCTCTGATGTCATAGAAAGAATATTTTTTTTTTTACAAAACTTGCTGATTCGACTTCTTCAAAAAACTTTTCTCACTCAACATCATTGAAATGATCAATTTCCTTGTCAAGATTTTTTATTAGCGCTAGAGATTTGTTAATAACAATCTAATCAAAATAAAAATTTTTATGTATCATAATAAAATTGCGTTTAAGTACACTTTGATTATTAACTCCGTATCTGCTGATATACTATCGATTTTAACTAGGGTTTGTTTGTCGTGGTAATACATACCGAGATGCTTAAAAAATTCTCGTTTTAAAAAACTACTATGCAAATTTTTGTTTCTTCTTAATTTAATTTATTTTAGCTTCCGCTAATTTAGCAGATTAGGGTTTATGTTTATTAGTCCTAACAAAGAGTATAGACCCAGATTCGACGAATAATTAAGCGACAACAGATTTGAGTGTGCACTTTGCAGTTGTATCCTACTTATAAAAAAGTTTTCTTGAATGGACCGGTACAAGTTTCTAATATAATATTTATTTTTGAATGGACAGGTACAAGTTTCTAATACAATATTTATTCTTGAACGGATCGGTACAAGTTTCTAATATAATATTTATTCTTGAATGGACCGGTACAAGTTTCTAAGATAATATTTATTCCTGCAAGGTTCTAATATAATATTTATTCTTGAAAGGACAGGTACAAGTTTCTAATATAATATTTATTCTTGAAAGGACAGGTACAAGTTTCTAATATAATATTTATTCTTGCAAGGTTCTAATATAATATTTATTCTTGAAAGGATAGGTACAAGTTTCTAATATAATATTTATTCTTGAAAGGACAGGTACAAGTTTCTAACATAATATTTATTCTTGAAAGGACAGGTACAAGTTTCTAATATAATATTTATTCTTGAAAGGACAGGTACAAGTTTCTAATATAATATTTATTCTTGCAAGGTTCTAATATAATATTTATTCTTGAAAGGATAGGTACAAGTTTCTAATATAATATTTATTCTTGAAAGGACAGGTACAAGTTTCTAACATAATATTTATTCTTGAAAGGACAGGTACAAGTTTCTAATATAATATTTATTCTTGCAAGGACCGGTACAATTTACTAATATAATATTTATTCTTGGAAGGACCGGTACAAGTTTCTAATATAATATTTAATGTAATACTGATTTATAAACAATGCTTGAGAAACTTCTAAATAAAGTTCCATTGTCACGAATGTTTACATCAACTTTAAAATCTAGTTGAATAAAAAGGTTGGTCGTTTCCTTGTATCTGTAAAGGATACCTATACACACCATAATACCGTATGCACTTACGTTTAAGTCGAGTCAAACTGCAAACAACGTAGACCCTGATTTGATGTTGCATGATGTGCCTGCATATAGGGGTCTACGTTTAACTAATTATTCCTAACAAACTGCATAGACCATTTGCCGGTGCTTGATGCGACGGCAGATCTGAGTCTGTGCAGTTTGCATTTGGGTTCGATGCATACGTGAGTAAATACGGTTCTGATATGTGCTTATTATTCTAGCATTTGTATTATCAGATATTGACACAATGATTACACAGTATGTAGTCCTTACACATACGACCCTGGAATGAATGTGAACTTAAATAGTGGTATTAGTAAAAAAAATAAACCGTCCCAAGTACCATGAGAAAATGCATATTACATAACATCTATCTAATGTTACATAGCATCTGTCTAATGTTACATCACATCTATCTAATGTTACATTGCATCTATCCAATGTTACATAGCATCTATCTAATGTTATATAGCATCTATCTAATGTTACACAACATCTATCTAATGTTACATGATATCAATATAATGTAACACAACATCTTAATGCTGCGCATGTCTCCGAATGTGACATCTTAGGATATGTCAGAGAGCGTGTCGGGCCTATTCTGGGCTAAATAGACTAGTTAGTAGCGAATCCCAAGATATTGTTTATTCTGGGGTGCACACAAGTAGGTGCGGAGTCTAAAAATCGGAAACCCCTTTGAGGGCACAGGGCGCGAAGTCCCTGCATTATAAACGTTTCAAATGATAAGTTTAACCATCTAACTGCAAAGAAAGCTTACATCAGGAAACGTTCCTGATGCTCTACGCTAAATTTAAGGATGGGGAGAGTGGAGGCGCTCAGATACACCCCTGTTAGTTGCGAAATGTCCCAGTACGTTTCATATATTACATTGATAATTATGCAACACACAATGAGTTGTTTCGAAAATGTTCACATCAGCATCTGGATTTTACACCGCGTTACGATAAAAAAATGTCACCACCGCGATTTTGACAGTTACAAAGATCCTTTTTTGGTTATTGGTTGATACTGTTTTTTGGTGATGGAGACCGTGATCATGTAGATTACGGCGATGCCGATGAGAAGTCACTGTTAGATTTGCTCTATCAGGGCCTGGAAACGGAAATGCTTTTGAACGCCAATAACATCGATGCGATTTATACGGAGAAACATATCGCAGCATATGTGCCGTTTAAACTGATGGCACTACAAAAACATTACGTGAACCGCCGTAAAAATTATACGAGCGTGATCGACAAGGCCATGCCGCGTATTAATGAAAAAATATGCTCAAGTAAAAACAAACCGTAATAGTATAATCACGGATAACTGGCGAGTTCATCCTGTGTTTGATCGATACGAGGCTAACAAACAAGTAGAGGTACGTCACGTGTGGAGGAGAAGATGGGTTATTGTCACATTTGTTTGTGTGGAGGAGGCATCAGAGCGTGTATGTACCGTTTTGTGTTTGAGGCTCACTGTGGCATTATTCCTACTGGCTACGTGGTGATAAGCTCTATAACCGCCTCGAAAATCTGGAGATTGTAACGCAACGCAAAAACTGCCGTCGCTGGCGTGGTGGTGCTGTTAATTTTGGCCCTGCCCGTGCAGTTGTTGCCACTCATCTCTACACTGGACACCAGACCGAATACAGGTCTTTATACCAGGCAGATGTATCCTTATGGGTAAATTCCAAAGCTATAAAATTTGTAGCGGATGACATCACGCAATCTGCCTTTTCCCAACTACCACGACGTTCGTTTTTCTTTCGATGGGTCGTCTAAACGTGCGTTTCTCTTTTTGCTGGGCCTTAAGATTTCTTTTTCTAAGTCTTTTTCAAAGCAGCTTAAGGATATCGGCGCCATGTCGACCAGGATGTCATGCACCGTTCTCAGTTCTCGAATCAAAATGGGCATATCGAATTTAGCCCCTCACAAGTATGACCAAATTTTGCCAAGCACTTTTTGGTAGACCAGAAAAGCCTGCTTGGCATTATTTGTTTTTGCCTCCAATTGGGTTCCATTCGCTTGACCATCGTTTGTAAAGCTAAACCAGCACCAGATAAAATGAGCATGAACGGATTGGCCGTAGCGCCCGTAGACACGATCCCGGCTGCGGTGGAAATAGCGGTAATAGGATTCGAGCTTGCGTCGGTCTTCCTCTGGAGAAGTGTCGTTGATGTGATCAAAATCGATCACTCACCTCATCATATACTTCTTAATCTCTCAAACATCGACTCCAGGTCGGTTAGATGTTCAGTCAGAAATTTCATATACTTTGCCACGTTATACCTGTGATTACGGACCTCCTCGTATGTCCCTGTTTTGGTGATATCCCTCATAATAAAAAGCAACTCCATGGTTCTTTTGCTGAGCTGATTGAGCCGGACGAGATCCTCTAGCATCTCCGGAGTGACCTGAAATTAATCGTCTCTAAGTAGCTTTAAGCAGCAATGGTATCTAACACAAAGTTTTCCATATCGAGCTTACAGTGATACCTATAACGGTAATGAAAGACCAGAGCGATTTTTCCCCCGTTGAGTTAAGCATTTTCGTAATCTATCAGATCCAGTTCAAGTGCTGCATAGAACTCGATAGCATTAGGCCAGATGATAGTTGAGTACTTCGACACGTCGAGTTTTGTGCTTACGATCCTTTTTTCCATCGCAGGTTTTGCCATCAGGTAATGAGTAAAATTTCCTTTAGGTACCTTAGTTAGGCCTGCAAGTGCGAGGCGACCTTCGAGTTCAATTTTCGGCATGGTTATACTCTCCAGATAACGATTCTGCTACAAGCAAGTTTGGATCGATTTTTCAGTGGAGATAAAACAGCACTTCTCAAAATTTTCTTGGCTCGAAAGCGCCGTCTGAAACCACGAATAGTTCTTCCGCCATCTCCTCGTCTGGAGCGGTACCGCCTCTGTCGTTTAGCCCCATCACCTCCACGATGGCATCCATATCCTTGTATTCTAATCCAACCTGATAAAAGAATTTTCTTTTGTCCACGACATCGCGCAATTGTTTGTTTCCGCGAAATTAATTTTTTGCCAAGACTTTATCCATGCAGTCATGATATTTTTATGTGCGTCGTCATCCTCCTTTATAGCAAACTTACACCATTTGGTGTAGCCGGCTTTCACGATGGCGTCGACGAGATTCGGATGCAGTTCCTGCATGATGGTGTGAACGATCCCCTCGATGGTTTTATCTAACCGCGTTGATTCCCTATGGTTACAAAATTTAAACACGGCAAAGTACTTCTCGATGGCGTCTGTCAACTGTTGTTGTTGCATGTGTCCCACGGAAATGTGAGAGCGTTTGACCTCTTCCTGCTTAAACTTTTCGTAGGCTTCTTCGATCTAGGATTTACACAGATTCCGCACGCGCTTGATTTCTGCATAACTTCCAGTAGTTCGTTTGAGCACGTGCAGGTGGTTTCCAGCGTACGAGGCATACTGCCAGTAAGCATCGTCAAACAACAGTTGGTAAAGTTCGATAGCCACTCGGTCGATTTCAGCCATGGTAAAACTATATTGGTAGACTCAAGGTAAAAAAAAAAAAACGAACTGACTGTTGTCTGACGGTGTTTTAGAACCGGTAATTCCTTGTTGTCTGACGGTTAGATAAGCTTGTCCAGTGTAAAAATCTGGAAATAACTGAAACCAGGATTAGAGGGTTCTGCGGTGAGCGCCGTAAACTTAAACGTAGAGTATTTGGGTACTTGCAGCAGCAATGTAAAATTCGAACACAGTGAACCCAATGGGTGAAGTGCCGTTATTCAGTACATCAGCTGTCCGGTTTGATGCCGTCTAATCTCCACGTAAGAATGCACGCTGTTTCACGTACCTGAAATTCCCATAGGGCTACTGCTACTGCCTGTTGGATCGGAGCTACAAACTGGAGATGATTCCAGCTGTGGCCCATTTGTTGACAGAAGAGGACGATGAGAAGGCAAAATAGGCTCTGAAATCTGTCGAAAATTCCACCGAGGCGGACACGGAAATTCCGCATCGGTTTCCTGTGTTTCCTGTGAGCAGAAGGATGTGAGCAGTGGTGTTTATGACGCTGCGCGTATCTGCTTATATTTTTGTGGCTACTTCGTTTCTCGCCACGGACGGATGATCCGTCACTACGAGTTTAGCTCTCGCCGCCATGATGGGAGTTAAGGTGAGGCTTGTAGTAAGTGCTATTTCTGATTCTGAAACCTTCTGAATTTATTGTTTGGAAGGTGATAACGTGTAATTTACACTGGCATCTCTGTCAATCCAGATGGAAAGATCGGAGGTGCCAAAATTGTAGACCATGCTCGCTCTAGTGTTAAGCCCCATGTTCACTCCCACACGTCTTGCATTTTTCCAGAAGTGAGGGAGGTAATGTCGAGATCGCTAGTGACCTTACCCGCCACGGTTAGATTTCCCGTCGCGGAGACCTGGGCCGATACCGTCCCACCGGTTTTATCGTATTGGTTGGATATCGCCACCTCGAGATCTGCCGCGGTGACGGCTCGAGAAAGCTGGAGAGCCTTCCTGTAGGTGCATTCCTGTTGCCCATGTTGAGATTTCCCATCATGGTTTCTCCATTTAGCGATAATTTGGTCTGAGCTATTCGCGCGGCATTAGTCGAAGAGGATAACTCACGTCCTCGAGATTTGTGATACATTGTCCGTTCATGTATAATTTACCCCACATGGAGTCTCCGGTGCGATTGGCTTTCTATCAAGTTCCTTCTGAGAACCAAGGAGGAGTCCTCTGACCGTCAGAGCGTGAAAAATGAAAGTGTAAGACATGATCAATATAAAAAAAAAATGAACATCATTAATTTCGATACCAAGATGAAGACGAAAACATCAGCATCAGTTTTTGCTGCCAGAATGTCATTACATGATCGTGGGTCTTACAGGCCGATGAAAAACCAATCTGCTGAGAAATCTGCTGTTGAACAACATGCTCAGTTACGACCGAGTGGCGATTTACACGCTGAATCCACACCAGGACAAATACAAAAGGCTGTTTAGCGAGTCTCTGGAAACAAAAGTTTCAGAAAACCCGGCCGTCTTTACCATCGTCGAGCCTGATGTGATTCAGCCGGTGGAGGAACTCGAGGTAGAGACGGAAGAGAACGATCGTCCGCTTCATAACATTATCGTTTTTGACGACATTCAGATCGACTGCGATAACATGACTACAATTTGCGAGTACTTTTCGTTATCTCGAAACAAACACTGTCACAACATTTGCTTGACGTCATGGTATTACGACATGCCCAAATACATTCGGCATAACACGGGATGTTTTGTGCTGATATCCTAGCTGGAGAATAGGGATATCGATGCGATCGCGCGAGACCACTTCAGCGGCATTACCGTCAAAGACTTCACGAACTGTTACGCCGATGCAACGTCTGGATCCAAAACGATTTCATGACGTTTCGTAGCAATGCAGAAACTGTACCTGAGAAATACCGAAAAGGCTTCGACGAAATTTACGTTACCGGCGTCTGTGACGCCCACACTGGACATGCTTTGCACTCCTAAAGGTGTCCACAACTCTGTTGCCCGAAATCAATTTTACGTTCCTGGCAACTCTGGAAACACCATTTCTCATGCGAAACATTTCTACAGCGGTCACGGACGCAGATTTTTTTTATCAACTTCCATTTGGTATAATATTATGTAGTTTAAAAAAAAATCACTAGTCAACATCAGCGCGAGGACGTGCTCAGAAAATTTGTCGAGGAACGGGCATCGTTACGTCAAAAAGTCATCGAGGATAAAGTGGGCAAGCAGGTGTTTCAGCGGGATGTCGCCCAAGAACTACTTAAGCCTGTCACCGACGTGCAAGCCAAACAGCAGAAAGTTGAAGCTGCTAAACAGTCCGCACTCCTGGAAAAATTGACGGACCTCGATTAGTAGCGAGTGGATCGTCACAGAGCCGCTTTGGAGGCGCTGACCAAAGTAAGTCAACCGAATCAAGCTAAAACAAATATAGATCAGTATCTCATAACGAACAGCGATAGGTTAAATCGCATTTCGTCCAAGCGTCAAAAAGAAAAACATCTTCAGGAAAAATCCTTTTTAGCAGAGGAGATTCCAAATCCACGTCGTTTTCACAACCTAATCAAAATAAACCCCGATCTTAAGCCGTATGGCAACACTATACTCAAGCTTCGCGATAAGGTTAATCGCACTCTCAACGCTCTCGGCATCCCTAACTCAGGCGACAGAGTCGCCTGTGACTCTGCCACCCGCGACAAAGGCAAAGGTAAAAGCGAACCACCACCACCAACACCACCGCCTCCTCTTACCACCCTTTTAAGCATTCCAGTTAGAAATCTATTACCTTTGGAGAGGACACCTCAGGACTTATAAAGGTGTTGCCTGTACTGGGTTCAGCAACAGCACCTCCAGAAAGTGTTGGTGCGCGACCCAAGACCACCAGTTTCACATGTGAGCCTGCTGTTTTTTTTTACTCGACCCACCCCTACCACCAGTAAGGACCGTTTGCGGGATGAAACGGAGGAGGAGGAGAAAAAATTAAAGTGTGAAGAGGCAGTGAGGTGGAGTGAGCAAGTGTTGCGGAAGGAGGAGGCGAGGAAGAAGAAAGAAAGAATGTGAAGGAGATGGAGAGTAGACTGGATCAAATTATGGAGGAGATGGCGGAAGCTAAGACCAGGGAGGAGTTGAGAAGACTGAATGAGGAATTCCATGAGTTGATGGGTGATAAAAAGAAGAAGACCGGATCGGAGATTCGCTAGTATCAGAACACAGCCGAGATTGTGGCTTGATCGCTACTAAACAAGCAGGTATTGTTGGTGCGCAATTCGATAAAGAGATGGTGGAGATTTTAAATCATCTTTTGGACAGTGCTCTGCTGACGCGCGACCAGTACCAAATTTAATGTGAGGATTTAATCGGCTAACAGTGGAGAAGCGTTTTACACTTTGCATTTCAACACCGGTGGACAGCTTTGTGTTAATGCCCTAAAATAAGAAAATGCCTATCGACGATACCACGTTGTTATTTGATTTCGGCTCCGTAAGTTCGACCGTGAGATACGGTCGACCTCTAGAAGTAGACCAGTAGGCGTCATACGAGATCTCGTTATTTTCTGCCGAGATCTGGAACAGTATTTTTTATGACACCGCTAACAACGATCAGTTTTCTTACTGGCCAGTGCACAACGACACACCATCACCATCTCCCCAAGTGGGAATAGCATTACTGAAATCGCCACGGAAATTTCCAGGCTGATCACGGCTAATGGACACACCGCCGCAAACATCAAAATCGAACACAATTACGAGAATTACATTATCCGGAGGTTACCGGGTGGGATTAGATATTCCCAACTCAACTGATTCTATCCTAGGTTTCAATGCTGGCATGGTGTTATTGGGCAATGGCGTGCATGAAGAACGCCAACAGGTTGCGCATCAACTGCTCAATCTCCCAGAGATCGTTATCGCTGGGCTTTGAAAGCGATTTATTCTACGGCGACTAACGTACCACAGGGACCGCTGATGCAAATTCGGCCTAATCCTTTCTTTTTATTATCCCATCGTGAACACATGTGTGATTTCGGAAATCACCATGTGGCTCACGGATCAGTCTGGAAATGTGGACAACAACAATGAGAGAATCACGTATTACCTGCATGTACGGCGTAAAGCCGTATAGCGACGGAAGACGTGAGAAGCAAAGCTGCCAACGTCTCTAAGTCGCATAGCTGAGGAAGATGCAGTCAACGTCTCAAGGCCGCGGGCAGCTATACTGCCAGAGACGGGAGGCTGTGCTGACATAAACAGTAGTGGGTAAAGGTATAAAACATTAGACGACCACGTACAGCGTACAATCCAAGTTCGTTTTTATTCATGTTATTTTCATTGATTCGATTGGCATTGTCTGATCTTTCCTCCAATGCAGCACCCATTGCTTACAAAACTGCTGAAACCGGAACGACCGGAGCCGCCTTTTCCTCAGGAACTGCAGTAGGTAAAAAATCGCGAGTACAATTTTGGCAACGTCCGCTCTTACAGCTTCTGAGACTTTGTCGAATTTGACGCCTCAGGCTCAGCGTATTCTTCAACAAAGCCGCAGCATACTCTTCACATACAACCGTAGCAGCTAAGCTTGCACTCAGCGCAAAATCGAAGCAGATTTTACAGGATTTGGAGAGAAAGGTGTCCCGTGTACAAAGTATTCTTGATGAACGCAGTACACACACACCTACTATTGGCAACATGATGGCAGAATATGGTCTAAGAAGATTATGGTAACACCGTGTGCCTTGCATCTTTTAATAATTATCGCAGCACCATATAAAAAACCATGTACTCAAGATCTGCAAGCGATTACCTGAGGCTGAACGACGTTACTCCCGTCGAGGAGTCTACGACGGAGTATGAGTATGTAGAATACCAGGATAACAACATCACGAATCTAAATGTGAGAACTCATCGATAAATCGAAGCTTGGGACGAAGATGTGTATTTACTTCCCCCCACGAAGCGTTTTAGAAGTCCGCGAAAAAATCCATCACGCAACAGGTGTAGGAGATAATGCCGCCGGGTCTCAGATAACGCTGAAAATTGACGGCTGGTCATTGTTTAAGTCGGCACAGTACCAGCTCAATAATCAAACCGTGGAAGAAATTAACGACTATTTACCTTAAGTCGGTACCATGCTCAATTTGATCATGTTCAGTGACGATTACATGGGGTTATGTGCTACTAACATGTGACTGTTTCGCACGAGTGTTTTGCCTGTAAGACCGAGTACATCACGCGTAATGGATTTTATCCTTACGAGTACATGAATGACTGGAGAAAATTTGAGGGGACGTCGCTGCCGCCCAAAGAAGCGTTTTACGGTACTCCCACCGAATTGTCCATTACGAAGGCGGATTATGCTCATGAGCAGAGGGTATGGGACGTCATAGAAATGCAACACCTGGGATATTATTACGATTTGTTATCTGACCATGGACGTGTTACTACTGCTCGCGGACGTGTTGGAAAATTTCAGAGCCGTGTGCGTGAATTATTATTGGCTAGATCCTTACTGGTATTACTCTGCGCCTGAACTGTCGTGGGACGCCGCGTTAAAAATCAGCGGAGTTACTTTAGATTTGTTTACCGACGTCGACATGTTTAACTTTGTCGAGAAGGGAATACGCGGAGGCATCAGCGTGATCACTCAAAGGCATTCGGTTGCCAATAACAAGTACATGCCAGATTAAGATCCTGAAAAAGAGTCCAAAAACATCATCTTTCAGAACATAATTAATTTGTTTGGATGGACCATGTCTCAACCAATGCCGGTAGGACATTTTGCCTGGATGAATCCGGAAATGTTCACCAAGGCCATGCTCAACAGTAATGGCGACGTTGAGTATTTCCTCGAGGTGGACTCGATTATCCACTAGCTCCGGAAACTTTAACGGGGACCGAAGACATGGTCAGTCCTCACAGGCTTGCGTTAAAAACGAAGCTCGAGTGCGGAGGAGCAAACGTACCTAAACTTGTGCCTAATCTCATGACAAAAAACAGGTACGTGAGAGTTGGTTCGGATTCATCGCGTGCTGAAATTGACCAGAAAAAGTGGCTAGAGACTTATATTCAGTTTAACACGTCCAAGAGAGTTTCAGCCAAGACCGATTTTGAAAAGGACTTTTTCAAGCTCTTGAACAACTCTGTGTTTGGTAAAACCATGGAGTTAAAGTCGATCTCGTCAACGACTTCGAACGCAGAAACAAGCTGGTCAACGATCCCACGTTTGTTAACATGAGAATCTTTGATGAAAATTTAGTGGCCAATGTCATCGTTGTAGGGGATAATTTCTTTTTTGCCTTACCGCCAGAGACAGTCATCTCTAATTAAGTTGAAGTTGCGCTCGGAACCGCCTTTGTGTTTGTATCCACCCTCACCACAGACCAGAGACAGTCATCTCTAATTAAATTGAACATGTGATCGGAGCCGCCTGTGTGTTTGTATCCACCCTCACCACAGATCAGAGGCACTCTTCTCTAATTAAAATAAACTTATTTTTAGGGTCTGTGCTAGGAATGTTCTCAGAATCGATTACATCCATACTAATAACCACGTGCTCAAATGTAATGTTTTCTTTCAGGGATGGAATATTACCTGTATGTTAGTCAATTTTTTTTAGTATAAAATCCAGAAGAAACTGTAATATCAGTCTGCTAAATATTTTTCCATGAAAGCACAATACTACATTGAAACAGGGGAGACTCGGTCTTTTTATTTAAAGTTACGGTGTGCCAATGCAAACTGTGTGGATTTGAGTTTTTGGTCCGAACATAGTGGTAAATTTTGATGTTGTCTTTTATCTCCGTTGTATGCAATAAAGGTGCGCAAAGAATGACAGAAATAATCTTGAAAAAAAATTCTGCACTGAAAAATGTCAAAATAACTATGGGAAATTAAGAAAAGTAAATGAAAAGAACTTGCGGAAAGACAAATTTCTCTTAATCATCTATCACTGTAAACTGCCATGTGACTCAAATTGTTAAAGCTACTTTATAAAGACACACACACACACACACACACACACACACACACACACTGTAAATACATTTTGATTTGTTCACCTTGCATGCCCACACGGTAAGCTCTCATTCTTTTGTCGGTTCAATTTAGTGCATTACGTTTTAAAATAATTCAAAGTTTCTGCTTTCATTACGCTTTCGAGGAATCTATTTGATCAGACCCTTTTGAATTTCGTTGGTCCACATAAATATGAACACCAAAGATTCATATGGTCTCGTACACTAGCATTACTCTTCGGACCATCTGCAGAGAATCGTTGGAAAAAATAAATTGCTTCGCCGATTATAGTCTTTTCGGTTGATACTTCTCTGAATTAAACCAAAAAGCTTTTTAAAACAACAAACCGACCGTAACCTTTAAGGCCTGAATTTGCATGGATTAAACAGCCAATGAATTATCAACACAGCTTACAGAATATGCTATGATTCAAGATGCGATACATTCATCTCCCTGGAGGTTTACGTAATTAAGCAGTACCATAGATCTCGTGGCACAGCGTGAGTAGTATGTAAAAAATGCGGTTCCGAACACAATGAAACAGGTTTATTCTGGCATTTTTGAATGAGGTTTATTTTGACAATTGGTCAGCTGCTTCTCATATTTTTAGTCGGTTTCGATGTAAAAGGCACACTACAGGTTCGGCCTGGCCTAGTACAAACCCTACTCCATCTAGCCAATTTACATCAAGACAAGTTCATCAAACACATTGTCTTGACTAGGTTGTCCAGTATCTTTATGATCATATGGAAGAGTTCTAATACTGTCAACCTAAACGTAAGGTTTATCATCGTAACAGGTTAACCCTACTTTGTCGGTCGAGTATATAAATAAGTCATGCCAAATCGATCGGATGGTGTACATTTCGAGAACAGTTTCATTCATCCAAGTGACTCCAGATAATGGTCGTGCATGAGAGATTTTTAAAGACTTTTTTCTTGTATGCTATAGCGCTGTTTTTTGTTTACTTGCTAATTTGATCAAGTACATTTTTCTGCGCAGTCAGACTAATTCCACTATGGGCACCGAGTTCATTTCAACCTGGAAATTTCCTATGACCTTTTGTTAGAAACGTCGAAAAACGGACTGTATTTGTGACAGTCTGAGAAGTCGAATAAACGTTTGTCCTCGAACATGTCCTGGTACACGTCCTCGGTGTTGATTTCGTAACATAAATAGTCCGTATCCGTAATGGAAATCATACATGTGCAGTTTAGACATCTCCAGAACTGTATAACCGCTGTAGATGGGCTCGCTCATGACCAGCTCGGTTTTCTTTCTGTGAATAACCACTAAATTTTCATCAAAGACTTTCATGCTGACAAAAGTGTGGTCGCTTA
Organism: Megalonaias nervosa; assembly: GCA_016617855.1. NCBI lineage: Eukaryota > Metazoa > Mollusca > Bivalvia > Unionida > Unionidae > Megalonaias > Megalonaias nervosa. The sequence continues at coordinate 3,351 of JAECUM010004704.1, read as the reverse complement.
GCAGTTTATTTGTACGTTCGACATCGTTGACGAGTTGGACGTTGACTCGTATTCGTATGTTTTTCATGGTTTTGCCAAACACTGTGTAGTTCATGAGATTGAAAAAGTTCTTTTCGAAATCGGTCGTGGCCGATGTCTTTTTGGATTTATTAAGGCTGCTGTAAGTCTCTAGCCATTTTTGCTGGGCAAATTTAAGAATGTGGTGAATTCTCACTAGCTCGACTCCTAAGCACAGATATTGACTGAGATATTTTGTAATGACTGACGTACCGATTTTTTTCGCATTAGTTTAGGCACGAGTTTAGATGCTTTTACCGTGCCGCAATCGACATTAGTTTTTAGCCCGAGTATATGTGGACACAGCATGTCGTCGCCGATCACTAAACTTTCCGGAGTTGGCAGATAATTGTTATGCACATCGTGAAATTCTGGCGGATAATACGGATCGACTTCGAGAAAATAACCAATGTTTTCTTCACTGTTCAGGTTTTGCTCGGTAAACTTTTCCGGATTTATTCATACAGTTTGTTCCTGTCCAGGTAAAGATGTACGTATAATCTTTTTCTGGATTGCAATCGGGCGTACACTTGTTTACTATCGAGTGCCTGTGGGCAATAACACTGATTCCTACGCGTATTCCCAATTCGACAAAGTTGAACATATCCACGTCGGTGAAAAAATCCAAGGTGACTCCACTGATTTTCAACGCAAAACCCAACGACAATCCTGGCGATGAATATACCAGCAAGGATTTAACTAGTAATAATTCGTGCAGATGTTACTGAAATTTTCGAAAACGTCCGGAAGCAATAACACGTGGTCAGATACAAATCTCCCATGTCGGCCATCCCAAATACGTCCCACACTCGTTGCGCATGGGCATAATCCGCTTCAGTGATGTGTGAATCGGTGAGAGAACTGTAAAACGCTTCCCTGGGCGGCAGAGACGTCTCTTTGAACTTGCTCCTGTCGCTCACGTACTCGTAAGGATAAACCCCTTTACGCGTCACGTTCACAGTCATGTTTCCATCCTCTTCTATGGTGTGCCGAAACCGTTTCGTGTTTTTTTACGAGATCGTCCAGCGACGCCGCCATGAACTGAAGACTGTCTATGAACCTCAATCTGCCTACCGAGAAAGACACGTATTTTTCCATGTCGTTAGGAATGCGCATGGTTTTGTGCTTCGAGAATTTTCCGAACGATTTCACGATGTCGTACAGTCGGAGATTACGCAACACCACCTGAATAAACTGCGGTTATTGATAGCAATGACGACACTTGCCTGAGCCGCTTCCAGGTATTGCACCAGCAATGATTTTGCACCTTGTCACCGCCAAACCTTTTCTCGCAGAGGTGGCAAGTTACGGCGCCACCGAAATCGACGTCATCTATTTTACTGGCCACATCCAGCAGATCCTGCAGGTTTCTGGTGCATCAAGAGATGTCAATTTGAGCTGGTACACTCCTCCCGCGCTAAACCCAAATAAATTATGTCGATGTTGTTTTCTTTATTAAATTTGTGGATGTCGGCGACTTGCACCGGAAACGAAATTCCAGTGAAGTCTAGCGTGTTTTGATATTGCGCATAGTGGCTGACTAGGTCTGGGTTTTTCGCCGTTGTTATCGTTGTTTTAACGTTGATGCAACGCTGGCTGTTTACTATTTTGTCGGGCAGTGGTAACCACGAACTTGCCTTGAGCGAATTAAACTTGGACTTGTTGATGATGAGTTCAGTCACGCCATCGAGAACCCAACGAAAACCACGTCTTGTGCTATCTTCTTGTACAACGATTTGACGTCGATGACTTTCACGTCAAAGAAAGCACACTGCCGCGTAGCAAAATTAGGCTTGGCCGAAACAAATAGTGTCCGGCAGGCGTTTTAAGCCTACCAGAAAGTGCTCAACAAAATCTGGTCGTATTTGCGAGGAGCCAAATTTGACATACTCATTCTGAACCAAGAACTAAGAACGGATGATGATATCATCATCAATTCGATACCGATGGCCGTGAATCAGTTTGAAAAAGACTATGACAAAAGATGTTCAGACCCAGCAAAAATGGAAACGAGCCTTTAGACGTTAGGAAAAGGTGGATCTCTGTATTCCATAAGGTTTGGCATATTGTGTGAGGGAATTATATTGGGTTTGATCACCCGTCTCGAGATTTATGGCAATCACAGGTCAAGTAGGGCAAAAATTTCTTCCAGTACCACCACGACCGCGACGACAGTTTCCGCGTTGTGTGACCACTTCTAAATTTTCTAAGCGGTTATCGATTTTGTTGTCATTTACATGGTCTATGACATACCCGATGAGGGTGATTCCCCGGTGAGTTTTAAATACAAAGAGAAGTCGGTCCACCACTGCATGTTTGATCCCTCACTAGACACACCAATAAGGCTGTAACCTGTCTTTTGTAAGTTTTAATGCTAATAACATTTTTGTCCGTACATGGCGGAGGTCTCCTTGTTCGTTAGCCTCGTACTTATTAAACACTGGGTGCACTTTCCAGTTGGCCATTATTATACACTTTCGGCCTGTTTAATTGAACATAATTTTTTGTAAACACGCGACATGGCCTTGTCTATCACACAGTTCTCTTGACGGTCCACGCAGTGTCGCTGCATCGCCGCGAGTTTAAACGAAATATACGTCACGATGATTTTATTATGATAAATCAAATCGATATTTAAAATTCGGTACAATTTCAGTGTACAAAATCACTTCCAGGCCTTGGCGGAGTAAATTTAACAACAATGTCTACCCGGTCATCTTGATCCCCTAAAAATAAAATTAGACCGACCACCACGGGGATATCTTTGTACCAGCCAAAATCGCGTTTATGGAATTTTTTGTCGTAAATCCAGGTGATTAAGAGAACTTCGGAAAACCGCATCCAGCAGTAAACCTTGGAAAGTCACCGGAGAAAACAAAACATTGCTCCTCAATGCAAGTCACGCTGTACTTTTCAGACAATCACTTGTTACTTGCTGTTCTGTCAATGTCTACTAAGGTATAGTTATTATTTACAGAATGGTACATGCTCTGATTCAAGATGAGAAATTTACAACTTGTAATTTTCCTGTAATTTTCACACTTTCTAATAATTTTGGGGCGTTCTATTTTTTAGAGATGCGTTGGCCTTGAAAAAAGCGCCATTCGGTTTGGTGAATGGTCCTGGATTGTATCTTATATCAGGACGACCACATCTCGCCAATGGCCTCACCTCACTACAGCGTATGGTGGGCTCCTACTAAAAGAGAACGAGAGGTCCTCCGTGTCCATTCTATACTCCATTTTTCTCCTCCATCCCGTCCTTGTTCTTGTTGCTGCTGATGCCGCTGTTGCT
>JAECUM010004703.1:0-34055 GCA_016617855.1 Megalonaias nervosa | reverse complement strand
TTTTACAACTCTATAGCATACAATACATTTACACTCGAAATGAAATTGGGCGCTCATCTAAACAAAGTGGCCAAGAAAATCGTTACTTTCTTAGATTAAAGAAACGGATTTTTAACAAGAAAACGCACACCCGTATTCAAGTCCAAAATACGGTACACTTGGCAGCTATGCATTATATTTCAACCTTACCAGGTCAAAAATGCAAGGAAAACTGCTCGCGCTGTTTAGCTCGCCCTGGTAGATGCGACTGCCTTCAATAAAACAGCAGTAAGTACCACTGTTTTCATTCAGGATCAAATTTTCTGTAAAATATAATGAAAAGAAAAACTTATTATTATTATTAAAATAAAAGAACATCGATGTGCTTTTTATTTGTTTTGATTAGAAAAAAAAGCACATTAGTGTTAACTATTTGGTTTTGACCTAATTATTTCCATTATTGCGATGATTACGGCGCCATCTGTATTCCAGCTTTATTTTTCGCCTTTAACTTTATATCCCGGATATAAGTGCTTCCGACGTTCATTATACTTGAATAACGGGCGCGTTGGAACTTGATCGCTTTGTTGAGAAAAACAAAAGATTAAGACAAGATTCAGCTTAAACAGAGTCACTGTTGAATTACAGCGACAATGATAAGTTATTACGTATGACACGGAAAACGATGCTTTTATCAGCTGACTTAAGTTGTGGTAAAACTTTCAGAAGTATTCCTTTTGCATCAACAATAAACAAAATTGGAGACGAAAGGGCTGGCGACTCATATGCCGAGAGTGAAAACCCGAGCAAAGAAGATAATACCTTCCTGATGTCAGATGTCTTAAAATGCCAAACAAACATCATTATATCTTTAGACAATGAATGTTGGAAGTCTCTAAAATACAGATTATCCCGTGTAAATTATATGAACTTTTACAAAGAATACATCGGAATTTGGATTTCGGAATTAACATGTAACATTATATACACTTTCAAATAGCATTTGTACGAAATACCGCGCACGTGGTAAAATGTTTAAGTATGGAAACAGGCATATACTCTTAAGTCAGATAAGAAGCGAACATGTTTTACGACTACAAATAAAGTAATACAAAACATCTTTTATATATCAAGGACTTGCGGTATATAATGTTATTAAATGCGGCGTACTATTAGCATCTATATATAAATGGTCACAAGGATATCATATTGATCCTGGGAAAAGATGCGTATTGAAGGGGTCATGAGCTTAGCATGTTGCAATTATACTTAAAATGGTGCCAAAGGGGAAAACAACGTACTAAAACTTTTGTAGTTACTGACATTACTCAAATTAAGGCATGCTACCATCACCAGTAGTAGATATGCTAGTCACAGATATTTCAAGAGAAACATACATTTGGATACAAAATTACCTATGATGGTGAAGTTTTCTATGTAGAAATCAACTTCTTCACCGCAATTTTATAAATGGACCGTGACAGCTACATATAATTTGAAAGGTTCATTACTTCTCTGCAGGTTACCCATTGGTGTAATAACGTACAGTGGATGGCTCAAGGTAATTAAGGTCGTGCAGTCCAGTTAATAGGTCCTGAAGCAAAAGTCATATCATTTTTATTACGTTTTAACATATGCTTTTAGTATTATTTTAACATTACAGTATACGATATCTCACATTAATTTCCCTGGACCGTACAACATTGTGTAAACGTTTACACAGATAGTGCGTATGTTATAGTACCAACATCCATGAATGATTACCTTAACGGTCTGCATTCATTATATTAATATATAGTCCCTCACGAATTATTTGGCTTTTGCTCACCACATGGAAGCTAAAAGGGGTTTTGGGTGGATGACGTTAACTGTTTAACCATTAAGCCGAAACAACTTTGTTTTTAATCAATCCTAACTCATTCACACAACTATCATTGAGTGGGAAAAGATAACGCGCAATAACTTTCTGCAATTTTATTGAAATCTATTCATCATACTCCAAAGTCTATGCTCTGTTTTTCAATACTTTAGAAAACAGACTGACAAAAACAACTTTTCCTGTCGGGTTCTTTTCGAATTCGGCAGGGACTAGATTCTTCTGCAATCTAGATTACTCCAGTAATTAGATACTCTTGTGGGAAGTTCTCTTTCGTCTCTGATAAAACCGGGTAGAAACGTAGTGATTCCACCCTTCTCTCTCAAGTTCTCATAGTGCTCCTTGACATCAGAAGGTCGCTTGGTACTCTTCCCATCTTTGACATTTCCTTTCTTTGGAGTTGGAATCTTCCTGGGAGTCGTGAAATACCACAAAGTCTTTGTTTTCGTTCTCCACTTTTCCTTTGATACGTAAATATCGTTTTGTTGAACTGTGTGTTTAAATCTCGATTTCCTTTACTCTTCCTTGACGCATGGTTGATTTCATTCTGTACTCGTATTCCCTACTTCTTCCTATTATGTTTAAGTCCAACATCCTTATGAACCTGTGAGCACGCTGTCGGAGTTTCTTCTTAAAAATGTGTTTCACAATCAGGAACCAGTATTCAGTGATGCAGTTTGTGTCTCTAGTACGATCTTGTGATGAAGTTTTTTGCTTCAGTAGTAAACCACTCCAAAGTGGATTGATATACAGGTACGATTCAATGACGTCAAATGATTTAACACTGTTGTACGGATTCCTTCAGTATGTTGTTTCAGAACACTGCATAGTAATGTCGTTGCTTTGCGACGTAATGCCTTCGAAATATTTTTGGAAAGGTGACGAAGCTGTTATTGTCGCATCTGTATCAATTTCCACGTTAGCTTCCAATTTTGGAACAAGTACACTGGAGGCCACATCCTATGTGGACGTAGTGCTATTCTTAATTTTCTCCACGGACTCCTGTACAGTGTTGGCTACAAGCTCTAAACCAAAAATTATGCATATGTAAGAATATAACTGAGCGGCCTGATTTAAACTATACGAATTTTGCAGCAATGTAAAGGAAAATGTGCAGTACTCGGCCGTTCCTTGGTCGGCTGTCACTTTTGAAGTCTGCAGTGCGCTTGTTGTTTAAATAAGTCGAATATAAGTGCACGTTTTTTTAAAAACTCAGCTTGAGAAGTTGACTTAATTGCCATTTCCCAGGCTCTGTTCGAATACCGTGTTACGTTTTCTTGATTGTAAATCGAAATAATAGCATTAATGATAACCCAAGAATCATGCAGTTCTGTACGGGCTTGCTGCACAGCCATTCATGTATTGAATAAAGTTCGGAATGATTGCTTAACTCTAGCAAGGAGGAGAAAAATCATGGTTGCATGGTTGTCGCGTGCTTGTTTGTTTTCTCTGCATTTGGGATAGAGGGTTCCTTTGATTTATGGCCCTTTAAAACTGCAACATAATAAAATATTCATCGAGTCTATTAATTTGCGCACAACAGAGCAAGCATTAAGGTACATCACACCCTGGTCGGTCTTCACCTTATTATGAATGAACTGCAGCTGTTTCTTGGTGAAGATTATCACTATAAATGGTGAAATGGAAAGGAACTGGATATAACCGCATACACGAGAATTACGTCACAATCTTCCAGAACTTTTTTTTGTTTGTTTTTTTTTTGGTTAAAACCAAATCTTTCCACTCATCACCGTCCAAGTCGAGTTCTTTATTTCTTTCATATTGTAGATTTCACAGGACTGGCCCAGTAGAAGCGTCTGTACTACTTCCAGTGTTGAATGCAGCTTTGTCCATTATACCTAAAATCTCATAATGCAGTTTAGGCGCACCTGACCTTTCGATGTCTTATTTATATTCTTCTCGTCTCACGTAACTGCCGCCGTCTTTCTTTGAATTCTTGTTCTTTGTGGATCTCGTCATTTTCTGGTCAATTTGACATGTAATGTACAGTTTTTTGGACAAATGCTTGAGCTTCTTTTGTATCGAAAATAAATTGGGTACAGGTTTCGATCTGGCAGTGGATTTTGCCATAGAAATAACTAGAATTTTTCTTACTAGTTCCTTGACTGCTCCGGTCGCCTAGTGGTAGAGCGTCCGCCTCGGATGCGGGAGGTCGCGGGTTCGAACCCGCGCCGAGTCATACCAAAGACTTTCAAAAATGGTACGAACAGCTGCCTCGCTTGGCGCTCAGCATTAAGAGGTTAGTGTTAGGGCTGGTTGACCTGGTGTCAGGATAATATGACTGGGTGGGACATCATGCTACATGTTTGCGGCATGATGCCCCAGTGCTAAACATCACTATAAACTGTCACACTGCAGACATCGTAGCGATATGACTGAAAAATTGTTAAAGCTACATTAAAAATCTAAATCACTCACACATACACTTACTAGTTCCTTGTTCGTCAATATTATATGTGAACCTAAGTACGCAAGATGAAACCTTTACCGACACCTTCTTAATTAAAATGTCCAATTTCCACGTAATTTCCCTTGACATTCGTGTTATTTGACATTCGTGTTACTTGACATTCGTGTCCAATTAATTTTCCTTGACATTCGTGTTACTTCGCTTGATTTGTGTCCACTCGCCTGATGACAAACTTGAAAACATTCTCGGGTTTGTGCTTTGCGGTATGTTTCGGAAACATTGTCTTCTTTTTCCAGAATATCTTTTACACTGGAGCTATTCCGGCCGTCCTTTGTTCAAGCACTTAGATTCTTCTATGATATCATCCTGTGAACATGATAGATCGAAATTATCAACCGGTATATTGTCTGAAATATTATTTAAAAGGTTCACCTCATCTTTATCCATATATTTTTCACACCCTTGGACAAAAACTTGTATGTAATCATTAGATCTAATCATTTCATATGCTTTCGAAGAGCGGTTGCAATTGTCTGCACCGTAATCTTCAAATTTCATTTCATTAGCGAAGACCGCCTTCTTGTCAGTTATCCTTTCGTTTTCTAAACTATTCCAAAGACCATGATAGAATTTCATGTCATCTTTCCAAGTCATTTACATTAGCACAAACTCTGTAATACCGGTGCGGTATCTACATTATCTTTACTCATTTGTATAAATATACCCATCCGATGCGAATTTATCCAACTGGATATCATCGGATGTACAATTTCGAAGTCCCTCCTTGGCAATGTCTTTCACAAAGGGCTGTGACTCGTCATCTCTTCATCTATCCGTAGCCTCTATTGTGTAAGAAATGTTGCAACTGATTGAATGTGATGCACACAACAAGTCTTCCAAGTAAATCTTTCCTGGCCATAAACTCTTTCTTATTACTGGTGCCCGCCATTTTGGAATGACTGTCCTCCCGACAATACAATTTGGTGCCATTTTTTCTTATTTTGGCCGTTTTTTTTTTTCTTCAGACAGGGAAATAAATTTGTGTCTCTTCAAGTATAAACACGTCTTTTCTTCATTAATAGTACAAATATATTCATAAGAATTTTATCTCATTGGTCTCTGTCGTTTTCTTCCGTCTTTTACAAGTGTCTCTATTCCTGAAGATACTTGATGAAATTTCCAAACAACTTGCTAGAAAGCAGAATTACCTTCTTTCTGTTGACTGCAGAATTGCCTATACCAATGTGTTCGCACAAATGTCCAGCTAATGGCTCAGTGTTGTTTGTAGGATCCATCAAGATCGCATAGCCGTTCTACATTATGGTGATGCAAGCCATTCCTTTACGAGATTTAGATCAATCTTTGATTTTATCCTCATCGCAACTTTTCCATCACACTTGGGTTGAACAAATATTCAAAATGTGGTTGCTGGCCACCATAAATACCTAATAAAAAATATACACGCATTTTAACAAGTCATGTCATGTGGAGATTTTTATTGTGTCCCTTTTGGGTCTATTATATTCAGTTAACGGATAGTTCCTAATACAGCGAAGAAATCAACATAGGATCCATCATAGATAACTGGATCATATTCGTCTCTTTAGATTGGTAACAATTATTCTCTTTTGTTAGCCATAGTCTGTAATAATGTACAACCCCATAAATACATACATACATATATGTCGACCTAGACCTTAGATCCATTTTCAATGCGGGATTGTTTGTGATAGATGTTGGACTTTAACGCTATTTTGCTTTAGGTTTTCAAGTATATCTTACAAGGCAGGGCACAAAGTTGCTAAGGGTGTTCCTCACAAGTTGCTTAAGGGGACGTGGGTGTAATGGGGGCCGTTTGGAATACATACCTAGCATGTATTATTCGCCATCACAGACCCAAGCTTAACTGCGGTACTGGGGATTTATCGAAATTGGCTGGACAATGTTTCTTTTAACTTTACCTACTATTGCAACAGAGTTGATACCAAATTCCATTAAGGAGGGGCTCAATTTGTACAAAATATTGATACAATCGATCTACCTTGTACGTGCTTTCATACCTGTGCCCCTTATTGCGCCGATTCCTCTCGATGAAATTCGTCAGGACTTTCATCGTGGGCCTACTCTCTCCTCTAGAGATAAAATGTCAAAGAGTGATTCATGCTAAAACTTTTTAAAGAGGCGACCTAATGGCCCAACTATATACGTAAGATCTTATCTTACGGCACGTGTTTTACCAGAAGCCCTTTATCTAAATCGGCTCGTTGGATTTGTAATTTTGGCTTGGCTTTGTTGGAATAGATCCTGTCACAGAATAAGGCAAGAAATAACTTGGTTTTGCCTTAGATCTGTTTTTCACCTTTATTCGTTGTGCAGGAGTACAACGTTACCTGGGGTGAATCATTCTTTCTCCAGGTGAGCGATTCTGAAACTACATGCGACGAGAGTCACGAAAGGCATGGTATACATGAGTATTTGACCATGACTATTATTCACTCCCCTATGGATTTAAGGTTGATTCATTTCAAACTGTGGCACAGGTAATTTGGATTTTGTCAGGGAGTGAACGTTCTCCATTATGTTCTCCGGCCATAGGGGTAAGTGTTAAATTTATATTTCATTTGATTTACGAAACCTATTCTCGTTTGTATGTCATATCGGGTAATGAAGCCTTTTACGTTGCGAACTTTGCTATTACAGTTTAATTTATGAGTATGTATCTAGCAATTTAATTCAGAATCCATTATTATAACCAGTTTGGTTTTATTGTAGCTGTTTAGGGCTGACGGTAGCTGTTTAGGGGAGGGCGTAGCTGTCCATAGAGCGGCGTGTTGTCCGTACGTATGTGTATCCCTGTTTAGGTTTGATTGATTGAATTTTTTAACGGCGCACCAGCACTATGAGGCTATTTAGCGCCATGCAAAAGGTTATATCCTTCATTATTTATAAGTGGTAAAAGATTACGTATCGACCAGCGATACGAAACCAAACAGTTGAAGGTAAAACGATAAAATGGTAACGGTGATAAATAAAGTTTCCCGATCAACGGGGTGTGCAAATGATGTATGACAACGAAAACATATGAAAGGTAATTAAAATCTAACGACGGTATATATAGCACATAAAACTGTTCAAGGTGATAGCATAAAAGCTATAGCTTATGATAAATATTTACTTCCTTCAGGAAGTCTATAATATAAGAAATGCTAACTGTATCAAAGAGCTCCCTAATGTCATACACATTGTAATAATGATTACGCGTAGGTTGGAGGTCGAAACACTCCAACATAAAGTGCTTAACAGTGAATGGTTCATTGCAAGATATGCACTCTGGTGGATCTTCTCCTTTTAGTATATAGGAGTGGGTTAAATAAGTATGGCCGATTCGAATTCTTGCAATGACTACCTCCTCCCTACGGACGGCTCTGTAGGAAGAGTCCATTCTCCTAGGGTTGGCTTGATGGCATGAAGTTTGTTATTCACGACATCATTCCATGATGCCTGCCATTTCTGACGTAAACAGTCTTTGATACTACGTTTAAAATCAGTATACGGAGTATTAAAATCAGATGGTTCTAGTGATAGGGCCATTTTAGCAGCGCGATCTGCTTTGTCATTACCTTTAATTCCAATATGGCTGGGTAACCAACAGTATACTATATTGTGGGAGGTACTCAGCTCAGTATGTTTAAGAAGAACATTAGCTAACAGTGGATTCTCCAGTTTTCTATTATGTAGTGACTGAAGTACTGATAGTGAATCGGAGAAGATGATGCTATTTAAAATACGCTTGCTTTCAACATATTGCAATGCAAGGTCTATTGCTCTGATTTCGGCTGAAAAAATCGATGTACCATTTGGCAAGCAAACTTTTGTTGTGTTTTCCACTAACGAAGGCTGCAGCAGCCTTTTCCTCATCTTTTGATCCATCAGTATATATTCTTGTATAATTTTCAAATTGGGTGAGGAGTTCATGGTAAGAGTTGTGGAAGATGGAAGGGTTTGTCTCCGATTTTTTTCCCTCATGCACCGTGAAAAGTACTTTTGGTTGTTGAAGTAGCCAGGGAGGTGTTTTGGAGACGGTCGTTTTCTGAATTTTTGAACGTTCAATTTTGCTACTGTCAAGGCATGGTAATATTCTAATGCCAAAGGTAGGTGTGACGTTTGGTTTATTGTCATATAGGGTTTTATATTTGGGTTCAAAAACAGCCGAAAAAGCAGGGTTCAGAGGGTTTGAGCTTAATTTGAGAGCATACTGTGCGGAAAGCATTTCTCTACGTTGTGATAAAAGTGGTTCGTTCGCTTCAACGAGTAGGCTTTCACACGGGGATGTCTTAAATGCTCCCAAGGCAAGTCTTATTCCCTGATGATGAATTGGGTCTAACATCTTCAAATAGGTCTTCCTAGCTGAACCGTAGACAACGCAACCATAGTCTAGTTTCGAGCGAATAAATGTTCTGTATAAACTGAGTAGGACTTTCCTATCAGCACCCCAGTCAGTGTGCGCTATTACTTTATGTAAATCTAGAGATTTCAAGCATTTAGCTTTCAAATTCTTCAGGTGTGGAATGAAAGTCAGTTTTCTGTCGAAGATAATACCTAAGAATTTTGCTTCCTCAACAACTGGAATAGGTGTTCCGTCCAGCGTGAGTTTAGGTCCTTCATGATGTCTTCGTAACTGACAGAAATGCATACATACAGTTTTGGATTTCGAGAATTTGAAACCGTTAGTATTGGCCCAATTTTGAATCTTGTTGATATTTTGCTGTAATTGTCTTTCAATTGTATGCATGTGCTTGGATCGGTAACATATTAAAAAGTCGTCAACATATAGGGAGCAATCCACACCAGGAGTCAGACACTTGGTGATGCTATTAATTTTTATGTTGAAAAGCGTCACGGATAAAATACTGCCCTGGGGCACACCCATCTCTTGATCGTGTATATCAGAGAGGGTGGAGCCCACTCGTACCTTGAATTCCCTGTCTGAGAGGAAGTTTGATATGAACGAAGGCAGTCGGCCTTTTAGACCCAGATCATGTAGGTCATTTAGTATTCCGTACTTCCACGTTGTGTCATAGGCCTTTTCCAAATCAAAGAAAACCGCTACTAAGTGTTCCTTCTTGATAAAAGCGTCGCGAATAAATGTTTCCAGTCTAACCAGATGATCATTGGTACTACGACCATAACGAAAGCCACTTTGGAAAGGAGATATTAAATTGTTGGTTTCCAAATACCACACAAGCCGAGAATTGATCATTCGTTCCATTGTTTTGCATACGCAGCTAGTTAATGATATAGGTCTATAGTTGCTAGGATCTGCGCTATCTTTGCCTGGTTTGGGAATTGGTATTACCGTTGCTTCTTTCAAAATTTTTGGTACATTACCAGTGATCCATAAATCATTGAAGATTTCCAGAAGAACTGTTAAGGATGGTTCTGGAAGGTGTTTCAAAAACTGGTAATGTATATCGTCAGGCCCAGTAGATGTATCATGGGCTTTATTAAAAGATTCCATAAGCTCCGACAATGAAAACGGTTGGTTATAGCTCTCTGAGTTATTCGATGTGAATTTCAACCGTGTTTTTTCTTTTTGAGCTTTCAATCTTCGGAAAGCTTCTGAATAATTAGACGATGAGGAATTTTTGGAGAAACAATCGGCAAGTACATTAGCTATTTCATGTTTGGTATTGAAATTGTTATTATTTAGCTTCAGATGTCGGAAAGAAATGTATTTTCCCTTCCCGTTTATTTTGCGGATTGTGTCCCAAACTTTCTTTATTGAGCAACGAGAGTTTAAAGTTGAAACATATTTCTTCCATGATGCTCGTTTACTTTCTTTAATTATGCGGCGAGCTTTGGCCCGAACAATACGGTACTGAGTTAAATTTTCAGGCGTTGGATGATTATTAAATTTTTTCAGTGCTTCTCGGCGTTGTCTAATGGTTTCTTTACATTCTTTAGTGAACCACGGTTTTTGGGTTCTTTTACAGTTCGGCGAGAACTTAGGAATGGATTCTTGTGCAATCTCAATTAAGACGGATGTAAATTGTCGAATAGGATCGTAATCGTTTAGGAAGGTATTCCTGTTAAGTCTAGCTGCACAAAGTTTTTCAAATTTGGCCCAGTCAGCTTTCTTTAAATTCCACTGTGGAATCGTGTCATCAATTGTAACGTTGGTGTTCTTAAGAGAGATTGGAAAGTGATCACTGCTGTGAAGGTCATCAGCGACCTTCCAATTATAACCCAAAAGTAGTGAAGGAGAACAAATTGTTAAGTCGATACATGTGTATGTACCAGTTCCTGGGTGCAAGTACGTCGGAGACTTGGTATTAAATAGACACAAGTCGTGTCTAGTAATAAAATCTTCAACCTTTTTGCCCCTGTCGCTTATGTAATTTGATCCCCATAAAATGTTATGGGCATTAAAATCACCGAGTAAGATAAATGGCGCGGGAAGTTGTTGAACAAGCGTGTCTAATTCATTTGGTAATAAGTTGGTGTTTGGTGGTATGTAAATAGAACAAAAAGTAATCACTCTATGTAGAGTGACACTCACAGCAATGGCTTGCAAATTTGTTTTTAAAGGGATGATTCTATGTGGGACTCTATTGTTCACAGCAATAGAAACCCCTCCTGAGGCCCTGTCAACGTTCTGTAAGTAGGTGTTAAATAGGGAGTAGTTTTTAAGTGTGATGTTGTCCGTATCTTTTAAAAAGGTTTCCTGAAGACATATTATTGCAGGATCATATTCGTTTAAAAGCAGAAGAATTTCATTGTAATTGGATCTAAGTCCTCGGCAGTTCCATTGTATGATGGTATTCTTCATTATAAGATTAGAGTGGAGATTTTGGAGCTAGGTTAGACTTTTCGCGGAGACAGTCTGTATGATTATTTCTATGGAGGAAGTACGGGGGTGATTTTTTTGTTAGGTCTGGAGCTACTTTGAGGACACGGAGCAGTATCTTCTGCATCCATGCTCTCAATGTCCCCAAACCTGTTATAGAGTTTGATGGGGTCATCTGACCCCTTTTGCTGCCTATTTCCGTGAGATCTATTTTTACTCTTTGGTGACTTCGGTGGTGGGGTGTTATTGAAAGTTGTTTGGGTAGATGTCGTGGTTTTTTGTGCTTGGTAATGGGGGGTGTTAGGGCGAGGTGTTGACTCGGGTTGATCTGTCTGTGTTTGAGCGTCCTTCGTTGCTTTAGGATTGTTTTTAACTACAGAGGAGAAGGATGGGCCAGTAGGTGATATTTTTGCCTGGACAAGCTTTCTGGCCTCTGGATAGGGAATGTTGGATGTGTATTTTACCCTCTGTATTTCCTTCTCCTGTTTCCAAGTATCACAATCCTTGGAATTGGCGTGGTGCTCTTTTCCACAGTTGACACAATGCGGAGTTGCTCTACACTCAGCTTCCTGGTGAGAATGGTCTCCGCATCGGCCACATATCTGGCTTTTTGAGCAACGATCTTCGTGATGGCCATATTTCTGACATTTATAGCATCGAAGGGGGTTAGGTATGTAGATCTCAACCTTCACTTGCAAAAAGCCAACCTTGACCACTCTGGGTACTGCTGGCTTGTTGAAGGTGAGTACGAATGTGTTGGTGTCCTGCAGATTGTTATTACGTTTAATTCTTATTCTGCGAACTGCAGTGACACCTTCGTTTTCATCCCTTCGATGATATCTTTGTCGCTTACTCCAGCCAAGTCCCGACATCGAATCACGCCTTTGGACGAGTTGAGTGTTGTGTGAGCGAATGAGGTCACCGGAATATCGAAAAATGTCTTCATTTTCCGGATATTCTCGGTCTGACCTCGTCGCTCACATTCAACAAGTAGGCAGCCCGATTTCAACTTCTTTACACTTTTTGGTGTACCAATTATACCCGTAATTGTCTTTTCAATAACAAACGGAGACAATGAGGTTAGCTGTTTTGAGTCGACTGTAGATTGTATAACCATGAAGCGTGGAAATGATTCCACACCACATGGTTCGTCATCTGAGTCAGATCCAGTCTTGGTACGTTTTAGTTGATTTTTTTTGGAAATATCCATGTTGGTGGATTTAAAATTCGGCACCCGTGCTCCCCGCCCACCAAGGAGCCCAACAAGGGGACACTTTTCAAGTGTCAGGGATACACAGATGTTATACTCAGTAGGTAAATTCACCTCCTGATTCATCCCATAAGACATACTCAGTCGGTAAAATTACCTCCCAATTGACCCGTTGAGCCACCGCCTTCTAGGAAGTCTTCTAAGACTTGGAAAAGGGAAAGTTAAAGGGATAGAATGTAGGGGCAACGGTGGTATCAAGAGAGATACAACGAGAAGGATAAAGAAAGTGAGCGAGTAAATAAAGACCTCCTAGGGCTCGGCGTGACCAGCCGATTTGTCGAGACCAGGCCCATCCCGACCACCCGTCTAGAAGAAGTAGAGGCCAAAGTAGTGTATTGCATCGGAAAGCCTCTGCTCAACTACCAGGATCCTTTCCTCCTCCGACACGGGTCGCAACCTACGGCAAACAGGTTGCCTCTACTTAGTCGCCTCTTACGACACGTAGCGAGGCAAGGCGGGCCAATTCTACAACCCCGGACCCGCAGGGGGTCCCTGTTTAGGGTTGAGCGTAGCTGTCCATAGTGCAGTGTGCTGTCCGTACGTATATGTATACGTAAGATTATACATGTGATGGAACCACGAATATAGACGTAACCAATACAAGGGTGCTGGGTGCCGTCTGTACGTATAAGTACTTGTGGTGGATCCGTGAAGGGTGGGAGCGGTCGATAAATGTGGGCCAATCCAAGGATCCAGTGAAACTGTGTGGTGTAACAGTTGGTGAATTGTATGACTGTGCAAGTTTTACAGTGATATGTTTGTTTCAATGATTGTGGTTTCAATTGAGTACAATATTGTTTGCATTACACGAGATTATGTGAATCTCGCTTTCATTGTTACAGTACATGAGATTATGTGAATCGCGCTTTTATTATTGCATTACATGAGATTATGTGAATCTCGCTTTCACAGCATTCATTGTTTATTTGAAACTTAATGTATTATATGCGTGAGATTATGTGAATCTCGCTTACATTGCGTGATATTAGTGGAAACATTTTTGCAGTCCATGAGGTTATTTGAACCTCCCTTTTTCATGCTAGGGGTATATGAATCATATTTTTGTATCTTTTTTCTTTTTCATTTCGTGAATGTGTGTAGAGTGATTGGATCAATCGTATGAGAGGAGTGGGTGAGATTTAGTGCATTTGTACTATATACATATATATTCTTAGTAATTCATTTTATAAATTTCCATCCTCCATGACACTGTGTTTGTGTTGTTCATTTAATCCAAGAAAAGAAACCCACTCGGTTTCAATTCTGTTACAGATCCATAACCAGGAACTCTCAAACAGGGGTTGAAATTAAAAATTCTCAATGTAAGGGTTCAGGCATCCCAAGTTTGGCTACAGTCTGTTCAAAGACTGTAACGGTTTCTAATACAGCGGGTATCCGTGAAGACCCTCCTATTTCTCCGCTTGCTTTAGACGAATGCTATCAATACTGCTTTTGGGAGTAAAATCATTTTAGGGGTTAATTCTAAGAACTAGATATGGACTGACGGGGTATTCTCCTAGCGGATTTTGTTATAACTACCATATATTCAGCTCCTGATTTCTCGAAATCGGCTCTACGAATTTTCTTTAAATGTTTCATACTATCGGAACAAATCCCTAACGAGACACTGTTCAACAGGCGTTCAAACCAAAATCCTCCAAGTAGGCGTTCAATTAATACAAAATATTAATACAACTGATCCACAATGTTTGTTTGTTGTACCCTGTACTCATTGGATGCACAGTGTTTCGATGATTCCTCGAGACGAAAATCGTCAGGACTTCCTTCGTGGGCCGACTTTATCCCCCAGAGTTAAAGTGTCAAATCCCTTTAAAGAGGGGACATCATGGCCCAACTGTACGTGCGATATATCGTAATCTTCTTACGACCTGTGTTGTACCCGACCTCCTTTATTTAGACCCCAATTTCCCGAAGTCGGGTCAACAATTTTTTTTTTAAACTTTCGCTACTGTTGGAACGGATCACTAACTCGGAACTGTCCAAGAGACGTTGAAATCAAAATCATCTACGTAGGAGTCAGTTCTTTAAAAAATACTGTCAGAATCGACCCACATTGTGCGGGTTTTCATACCCGGTACCCATCTGCTAGTTTTCCCGTATCCAAGGACTTCAAGAAAACAGTCGATGCCAACTGAAAGCTTCTTAAGTTCGTAAACACTCCAAATAATTCTCATCTAAGCACATTATAACCAGACAAGAGAAATCTCCTATTTCAAACGTATATATGGGGTTTTTGTTGCATTTGTATTAGTCATCAGTAAACGTTTCAAAGCCGAATACTAATACTTCACGCTATGCACAAGGCACGATCCAAACACCTAACACAACTAATTAATCTCATCTCAAATTACTAAACATGCATACCTAACAATATCCTTAAACCTCCCTACATATAATCGGTGATCTATATTCAGCTTTCTATAACAGGTACCAAAAGAAAACTCATATTTCCCCAATTGGATTCCAATAATAGCAATGAATGCCCTGAAGAGTTTTCAGATTTCACGTAGGATTTCTTTTAATCTGTGTAACGGGGGGGGGGCTTTAAAACATTAAAGCCTCCTTAATTGATTTGGCGTTCGTTTACTAGGGAATGACCTCCCACGGTGTTATTGCCCAGTGTGGACGGATAGATGGAACGTTAACAGATCGCTGAGCAAGGCTATTGAAAGAAATAAACAACTACGAGCCCCCTTTACCAATAAATAAAAATAAATTTAATCAATTAATACATAACCAAAATTTCACTTTTCAATCCAACAGATTTACATTGATAGAATTTAGTCGCAGTGTTCAAGTTACATCATGTTACGAGTCGTGAATTAGAAAGTACAATTCCACGCTTGACAGCATCACCTGGCGTCTGTCTCCTCTTGTCTTGTTTCTCCACGTCTAATGCGTGCGCTTTGGTCCCCTTTCTGACCCCTGATTATTCCGACCTCAGATGCGGATTTCCCTCTGACTCATCGCTTTTCCTGTTCCTTCCTTCTCGAGGGTATAGAACTGTTTCCTTAAATATAGCGTATGCCTCAACCTAGACAAGTTTCACCATATATATATATATATATATATATATATATATATATATATATATATATATATATATATATATATATATATATCTTTGTTCATATTCAGATTAGCGATTCACACTGCATAAATTCTGACATAATGTGATCTTAACAAATAACTGTCCTTACAGATTTCTGTGTTTCGGTAAGGTACACCGCTATATTTAGTACAAATGACCTTAGCTCGAAGTTCATTGCCCTCGCCGCACGGCAATTGATTAGAAATTACCACGTGCTCTCTACAGACAAATGCGGCCGTATATACCAGCATACATTACTACACGTCTTATTTACATTTGACTAGTCAATTGTTTCAACAAAATAAATGCTCAATTACTTGTGGCATAATATTCACTTAATCTAGCTACAGTAACCAATAACCTGCAAGATCATTTAAGCATTGCGAAATCATATATAAATATACAATTTGTCATTAACGCACGATAACAATATCATCCTACACAGGAAATCAATTCATATATCATAAGAAATATAACACATTGAATATTAGGGTTAATTCATAAATCCCTATGAAATACTGCATATTTGAGCATTCTTTGGGTTACATCATAAATTCGTATGGAATTCTACACATTGAATATTTGATTACATGCAATCCGTCAGTTCTCTCAATGAACTAATAATTAAATTAAAGAATTAAATTGCATAACACTCTAACATATCAGAGTCCGATACATGCGTGAATCATAAGCATATCAACACATTTGCATAAAACCAAACAAATGAAATAGAATATTATATGGAAACTAAAACTGCGTACGTTAATGCTGTTTCTTTCCGTGCGTCCTAGCACTATAGCCTGTCTTCCTTTTTAAGACAGCTATCTGGCCTTTCTACGAGGGAAAAACTATTCTCAAGTTTCCCAAGCAGTCGGACCTATTGTCTTCTCACAAGGCAAGAGTCGAACTAAAGAATTGTCTAAAGTTGTTCCTATAAATTCTAAGTCTCCCAAAGTGTACGCCTTAGTTTTTACCAATCGGAAGTAACTGTTCCTAAAATTCTCCCCTAATAATCATGTCTTTCATCAGATTTCACCAGCCTAAAATATGTTGCAATTAGCTTTCCTCTGAAGATCAATTATTTGACAAAAAGTCCTATTCCAACCGATACGGTCGGTAATTCTATGCACTCTGTGTCACTATACCGTTACGATGACCTGGTCAGTTCTACTGAAGCTTAAACGTAGACCCTTTTACGTTTCAGAGATGAAATAAGAGAAATATCAGTCAACTTTCTCAGGACCTTTCTGGCTTGACTATGATAACTTCAAAGCACAATTTATTCAACCTTAAGTTTCAGTAAGTCTTCAAAATTCGCCACATTACAATCGGCAATAAGTAAGCGGTACACAATTACTTATTG
Organism: Megalonaias nervosa; assembly: GCA_016617855.1. NCBI lineage: Eukaryota > Metazoa > Mollusca > Bivalvia > Unionida > Unionidae > Megalonaias > Megalonaias nervosa. The sequence continues at coordinate 17,177 of JAECUM010004703.1, read as the reverse complement.
AATTGGGAATAAGGAATAAATAACAAAAGGGGTGTGAGTATGGAATACGTACTGGCTCCTTGTTCCTAACTAAATCGGCAACTGTTTACATATTCCTTATTCAATCAGGAATAATGAACAAGTAACCAACTTGATGTCAACAGCTATTACCGGATTCTGTAAGTCCACAATCCTCGCCTTCTCCCGATGTCTGCGAAAATCAAAGAAATTGCCAAGGTCATTTGCCATGATCAGTTACCAGTGTCCTTCGTGCCTCGCTGGTATAAGACCAATTCTGGCGCCTTTTCTACTGATCTTTCGGCGCTAGACAAAAACTACGCTAAGGCTAGCCTGACTTCACCTGTCTCTTTTTACAAGGATAGTGGCGTTTTTCGTGCTGCTTCGAAGCTGGTTCGCAATATAATAGCAACGTCTTCTTTACTGGATTTGGTAAACTTCAGGCCTGATGAGAAATGTGAGTAAAAGGATATCTCTTTCCTACGAGTATGCGATTTGTACGTGGCGAACGTTATATAAAATTTGAATCCGTAACAATTTTCACTCACTACTTTGTTTCAACATGCCATATCTTGACACCATATTAAATATTAAATGTATTTTCTAATAGTCAACACATAAATTTATATTTCTGTGGAATTCTAAATTTGAACGACTGGCTGTGGCTGAACGGGTGAGTGGGTGTGGTATAGTCGAATATAACGTATACTACGTAATGTGTTTAAAGCTTTATTTCATTTAAATGTTTTTGACAATCTGTTTATAATGAAAGTATAGTTATATGGGATAAAAGAAGCAATTTAATATTGTATTTCCCGCGCAATAAATCACAGCAATGAGCTATTGCATTGTAATTAACTTGTTGCACGAATACTAATAAAGATGCAACGAGCGTTACATTTTCCACACTGCGTACAATGTATGTGGCAAACATCACGATGCCAGGTGATGGGGGCTGCCATATTGGTCTTCCAGTAAACCAGGTTCGTTGACTGACAGCCATATTACATGCATTCTTGTCATCCGATGGCCATCAAACTTTTATATTGAAAATACAGTTGTAGTTGTGATCGGTACTGATAATAGCAAAGTGTATTGCAAAATATTCCTGCAATACATACAATAAAATGACTTCTTTGCTTGTTTACATTTCACTTCTTTCATCGCACCTTTCGCCGCACGTACTTCTCAAAGTATTAATCCGCCAAATTGTATATTTTCAGGTATAATCAGGCTTTCGTTCTGATTAACCGTCTAAAAGATAATGAAAATACCTTGCCATTGGATACTTATCGTAATCCTTGTATAGCGTGTGAGAAGGCACTTCCCGCAATACAATAGCGTGAAACAAATGAAGAAAAATGTTAACAAAATTACTAACTGATGTGGTAAGAAATACGAGCATTTGCATAATTTTCAAGAATATTTGATTCACTGATTGTAATTTCACGGTGCATCAGCACTGTTAGGCTATCTAGCGCCATACAAAAGGTTATGTCTAAAATCATTTAAAAGTGGTAAAAGGTTTCGTATCGACCAGAGATATAAAACCAGAGTTGAAGGTAAAACGCTAAGATGATAACGGTAATAAATAAAGCTTCCCGATCAACGGGAAATGTAAATGATGTATGTTAATGACGACAGATGAAAAGGTATTGAAAATAAAGGACGGTATATAAATTACATAAAACTGCTCAAGGTAATAGCATAAAAGTTATAGCTTAGAATAGATGTTTACTTTTTTCAGGAATTCTATAATACAAATTTTGTTTATTGTATCAACGTATTCCTTCATGTCATGCACATTGTAATACTGGTCGGCCGGAAGTCGAAACACTCCATCATATAATGCTTAACAGTGAATGGTTCATTGCAAGAAATGCACTCTGGTGGGTCTTCTCCTTTTAGTATGTTGGAATGGGTTATATAAGTATGATCAATTCGAATTCTTGCAATGACTACCTCCTCCCTACGGATGGTTCTGTAAGAAGGAGTCCATTCTCCTAGGGTTGGCTTGATGGCATAAAGTTTGTTATTCACTGCATCATTCCATGATGCCTGCCACCTCTGACGTAAAGACTCTGATACTAGGTTTAAAATCAGTATACGTTATTTTAAAATCAGATGATTCGAGGAATAGGGCCATTTTAGCAGCGCGATCTGCTTTGTCATTACCTTTAATGCCAATATGGCTGGGAAGCCAATATTATACTATATTGTGGGAGGTACTCAGCTCAGTATTTTTGACCAGAATATTGGTTAATAATGGTTCTCCAGTTTTCTATTGTGTATTGACTGAAGTACTGATAGCGAGTCTGAGAAGATGATGCTGTTCAAAATACGTTTGTTTTCAATATATTGCAGAGCAAGGTCTATTGCTCTGATTTCGGCTGAAAAAATTGATGTACCATTTGGTAAGCGAACTTTGGTTGTGTGTTCTCCACTAACGAAGGCCGAAGCAGCCTGTTCCTCATCCTTTGATCCGTCAGTATAAATTCTTGAATAGTTTTTCAATTCGGTCAGGAGTTCATGATAAGAGTTGTGGAAGATGGAAGGGTTTGTCTCCGATTTTTTTTCCATCGTGTAAAGTAAAGAGTACCTTTGGTTGTTTAAGTAGCCATGGAGGTGTTTCGGAGATGGACGTTTTCTGAACTTTCGAAAGTTCAATTTTGGTACTGTCAAGGCTGGATGATATTCTAATGCCAAAGGAAGGTATGGCGTTTGGTTTATTTTCATACAAGGTTTTGTATTTGGGTGGCAAAATAGCCGAAAAAAGCAGGGTTCAGAGGGTTTGTTCTAATTTGAGAGCATACTGTGCGGAAAGCATTTCTCTACGATGAGACAAAGGTGGTTCGTTCGCTTCAACGAGAAGGCTTTCACACGGGGAGGTCTTAAATGCTTCTAGAGCGAGTCTTATTCCTTGATGATGGATTGGGTCAAGCATCTTCAAATAGGACTTCCTAGCTGAACCATAAACAACGCAACCATAGTCCAGTTTGGAGCGAATAAACGTTCTATATAAATTGAGGATGACTTTTCTATCAGCACCCCAGTCAGTGTGCGCTACTGCTTTAAGTAGATCTTGAGATTTCAAGCATTTAGCTTTCAAGCTGTCTTGGTGTGGAGTAAAATAAGTCAGTTTTCTTTCGAAGATAATGCCTAAAAACTGTTTCCTCAATAACTGAATAGGTGTTCCGTCCAGCATGAGTTTAGGTTCATCACGACGTCGTCGTAACTGACAGACGCATACATACTGTTTTTAATTTCGAAAATTTGAAACCGTTAGCAGTGGCCCAATTTTGAATCTTATTGATATTTTGCTGTAGTTGTCTCTCAATTGTATGCATGTGCTTTTGATCGATAACATATTAGAAAATCATCAACGTATAAGGAGCAATTCACACCATTAGACAGATACTTGGTGATGCTATTCAATTTGATGTTGAAAAGCGTCACAGGAAAAATACTGCCCTGGGGTACCCCATCTCTTTCAAGTGCATATCAAAGAGGGTGGAACCCACTCGAACCTTGAATTCTGTGTCTGAGAGAAAGTTTGATATGACAGAGGGCAGACCGCCTTTTAGACGCAGATCGTGGAGGTCATTTTAGTATCCCGTACTTCCATGTTCCATGTGGTGTCATAGGCCTTTTCTAAGTCAAAGAAAACCGCTACTAAATATTCCTTCTTGATAAAAGCGTCGCGAATAAATGTTTCCAGTCTAACCAGATGATCATTGGTGCTACGACCATAACGAAAGCCACTTTGGAAAGGATATTAAGTTGTTGGTTTCCAAATATCATACAAGCCGAGAATTGATCATTCGTTCCATTGTTTTGCATACGTAGCTCGTTAGTGCTGTGGGTCTCGAGTTGGTTGGATCTGCGCTATCTTTACCTGGTTTGGGAATTGGTATTACTATTGCCTCTTTCCAAATGTTTTGTACATTACCAGTAATCCATAAATCATTGAAGATTTCCAGAAGAACTGTTAAGGATGGTTCCCTTTAGGTGTTTCAAAAACTGCTAATGTATATCGTCAGGCACAGCGGATGTATCATGGGCCTTATTCAAAGATTCCATAATCTGCAACAGTGAAAGTGTTGCTTATAACTTTCTGAGTTATTCGATGTGAATTTCAACCTTGTCTTTTCTTTTTTTAGCTTTTAATCTTCGGAAACCTTCTGAATAATTAGACGATGAGGAATTTTTAGAGAAACTATCAGCAAGTATATTAATTATGTCATGTTTGGAATTGAAATTGTTATTTAGTTCCAGATGTCGGAAAGAATTGTATTTTTCCTTGCCATTTATTTTGCGGATCGTGTCCCAAACTTTCTTCATAGAGGAACGAGAATTTAAAGTTGAAACATCTTTTTTCCATGATGCTCTTTTACTTTCTTTAATCGTGCGGCGAGCTTTGGCCCGAACAATACGATACTTAGTTAAATTATCGGGCGTGGGACGATTATTAAATTTTTTCAGTGCTTCTCGGCATTTTCTAATGGCTTCTTTACATTCTTTGGCGAACCACGGTTTTGGAGTTCTGTTACAGTTCGGTGAGGACTTAGGAATGCATTCTTCTGCAATCTCAATTAGGAGAGTGGTAAAATATCGAATATGGTCATTGTCTTTTAGAACCGTATCCCTGTTAATCCTAGTTGTACAAAGTGTTTCAAACTTGCCCCAGTCGGCTTTCTTCAAGTTCCATTGTGGAATTGCGTCATCAATTGTAGAGTTAATATTTTCAAGAGAGATTGGAAAGTGATCACTGCTGTGAAGGTCATCAGCAACCTTCCAATTATAATCCAAAAGTAGCGAAGGAGAACAAATTGTCAAGTCGATACACGTGTATATACCCGTTCCTGGGTGTAAGTACGTCGGAGATCTGGTGTTATATAGACACAAGTCGTGTCTAGTAATGAAACCTTCAACCTTTTTGTCCCTGTCGCTTATGTAGTTTGATCCCCATAAAATGTTACGGGCATTAAAATCCCCGAGTAAAACAAATGGCGCTGGAAGTTGTTGAACAAGAGTGTCTAATTCATTTGGCAGTAGGTTGGTGTTTGGTGGTATGTAAATAGAACAAAAGGTAATCACTCGTTGTTGAGTGACACTCACAGCAATGGCTTGCAAATTTGTCTTTAAAGGGATGACGCTATGAGGTGATCTATTGTTCACAACAATAGGAGCTCCTCCTCAGGCCTTGTCAACATTCTGAAAGTAGGTGTTAAACGGAGTAATTTTTAAATGTGATGTTATCCGTATCTTTCAAAAAAGTTTCCTGAAGGCATAGTATTGCAGAATCATATTCGTTTAAAAACAGAAAAATATGATTGTAATTGTCTTTAAGTCCTCGACAGTTCCTTTGTATGATGGTGTTCTTCATTATAAGTTTAAAGTGGAGATTGTGGAACCAGGTTAGACCTTTTGCGGAGACAATCTATATGTTTATATCTCTGGAGGAAGTACGGGGATGATTTTTTTTGTTAGGTCTGGAGCCACCTTGAGAACATGGAGCAGTTTCTTCTGCATCCATGCTCTCAATGTCTCCACACCTATTATAGAGTTTGATGGGGTTATCTGATCCCTTTTGCTGCCTCTTTCCTTGAGATCTGTTTTTACTCGTTGATGATTTCGGTGGCTGGGTATTATTAAATGTTGTTTGAGTAGATGCCGTGTTTTTCTGTGTTTGGTAATGGGGTGTGTTAGAGCTTGATGTTGAATCAGGTGGATCTGTCTATGTTTGAGCGTCCTTCTTTGTTGTGGGATTGTTTTTCACTAAAGTGGAGAAGGATGGTCCAGGAAGGGATGTTTTTGCCTGTACAAGCTTTCTGGCCTCTGCATAGGGAATGTTTGATGTGTATTTTACCCTCTGTATTTCCTTCTCGTTTCCAGGTATCACAATCCTTGGAACTGGCGTGGTGCTCCTTTCCACAGTTGACACAATGCGGAGTGGCTCTACACTCAGATTCCTGATGAGAATGGTCTCTGCATCGGCCACATATTTGGCTTTTTGAGCATCGGTCTTCATGATGGCCATATTTCTGACACAGGATCGAAGTGGGTTTGGTATGTAAATCTCAACCTTCACTTGCAAAAACCCAACTTTAACCACTCTGTGTACTGTTGGTTTGTTGAAGGTGAGTACAATGGTGTTGGTGTCCTGCAGATTATTGTTACGTTTAATACGTATTCTACGGACTGCAGTGACACCTTCGTTTTTCATTCCTTCAATAATATCCGTGTCGCTGACTCCAGCCAAGTCCCGACAACGAATCACGCCTTTAGACGTATTGAGTGTTGTGTGGGCGAATGAGGTCATTGGAATATCGAAGAAAGTTTTCATTTTCTTGATGTTTTCTGTTTGACCTCGTCGCTCACACTCAACAAGAAGGCAGCCCGATTTCAACTTTTTAACACTTTTTGGTGTACCGATTGATCCCGTTATTGTCTTTTCAATCAGAAAAGGAGAGTGTACGGTAAGCGGTTTTGAGGCACCTTTAGACTGTAAAACCATGAAGCGTGGAAATGAATCCACACTACATTGTTTCGTCATCTGATTCAGATCCAGTTTTGGTGCGTTTGAGGTGCTTTTTTTTTTGAAATTTCCCTGTTGGTTTGTTTAAAATTCAGCACTCGTGCTCCCCGTCCACCAAGGGGATACTTTTCAAGTGCCAGGGATACACAGATGTTATACTCAGTAGGCAAAATCACCTCCTGATTCATCCCGTAAGATATACTCAGTCGGTAAAATTACCTCCCGATTGACCCGTTGAGCCACCGCCTTCTAGGAAGTCTTCTAAGACTTGGGAAAGGGAACGTTAAAGAGATAGAATATAGGGGCAACGGTGGTATCAAGAGAGATACAACGAGAAAGATAAAGAAAGAATGCGAGTAGATAATGACCTCCTAGGGCTCGGCGTGACCAGCCGATTTGTCGAGACCGGGCCCATCCCTACCAGCCGTCTAGAAATAGAGGCCAAAGCCTCTGCTCAACTACCAGGATCCTTTCCTACCCCGACACGGGACGGAACCCACGGCAAACACGTTGCCTCTAATTAGTCGCCTCTTACGACACGTAGCGAGGCACGTCGGGCCAATTCTACAATCCCGGACCCGCAGGGGGGTGGCTGACATGAAGCAATATGATACATGATATATCAAAATATGGTCCTACTCTTTTCGGTTGGTTGGTTGGTTGGTTGAATTTTTACGGCGCACCAGCACTATGAGGCTATTTAGCGCCATACAAAAGGTTATATCTTTCATCATGTAAAAGTGGTAAAAGGTTTAGTATCGACCAGCGATACGAAACCAAACAGTTGAAGGTAAAAAGATAAAATGGTAACGGTTATAAAGAAATAGTTTCCCGATCAACGGGGAGTGCAAATGATGTATGACAACGAAAACAGATGAAAGGTAATTAAAATCTAAAGACGGTATATATAGCACATAAAACTGTTCAAGGTGATAGCATACAAGCTATAGCTTATGATAAATATTTACTTCCTTCAGGAAGTCTATAATATAAGAAACGCTAACTGTATCAAAGAGCTCCCTAATGTCATGCACATTGTAATAATGATTACGCGTAGGTTGGAGGTCGAAACACTCCAACATAAAGTGCTTAACAGTGAATGGTTCATTGCAAGCTACGCACTCTGGAGGGTCTTCTCCTTTTAGTATGTAGGAGTGGGTTAAATAAGTATGGCCGATTCGAATTCTTGCAACGACTACCTCCTCCCTACGGACGGCTCTGTAGGAAGGAGTCCATTCTCCTAGGGTTGGCTTGATGGCATGAAGTTTGTTATTCACGGCATCATTCCATGATGCCTGCCATTTCTGACGTAAACATTCTTTGATACTACGTATAAAATCCGTATACGGTGTATTAAAATCAGATGGTTCTAGCGATAGGGCCATTTTAGCAGCGCGGTCTGCTTTGTCATTACCTTTAATTCCAATATGGCTGGGTAACCAACAGTATACTATATTGTGGGAGGTACTCAGCTCAGTATGTTTAAGGAGAACATGAGCTAATAATGGATTCTCCAGTTTTCTATTATGTAGTGACTGAAGTACTGATAGTGAATCGGAGAAGATGATGCTATTTAAAATACGCTTGCTTTCAATATATTGCAATGCAAGGTCTATTGCTCTGATTTCAGCTGAAAAAATTGATGTACCATTTGGCAAGCGGACTTTTGTTGTGTGTTTTCCACTAACGAAGGCTCCAGCAGCCTTTTCCTGATCTTTTGATCCATCAGTATATATTCTTGTATAATTTTCAAATTGGGCGATTAGTTCATGGTAAGAGTTGTGGAAGATGGAAGGGTTTGTCTCCGATTTTTTTCCATCGTGTAATGTGAAAAGTACCTTTGGTTGTTGAAGCAGCCAGGGAGGTGTTTCGGAGACGGTCGTTTTCAGAATTTTTGAAAGATCAATTTTGGTACTGTCAAGGCATGGTAATATTCTAATGCCAAAGGTAGGTATGACGTTTGGTTTATTGTCATATAAGGTTTTATATTTGGGTTCAAAAACAGCTGAAAAAGCAGGGTTCAGAGGGTTTGAGCTTAATTTGAGAGCATACTGTGCAGAAAGCATTTCTCTACGTTGTGGCAAAGGTGGTTCGTTCGCTTCAACGAGTAGGCTTTCACACGGGGATGTCTTAAATGCTCCCAAGGCAAGTCTTATTCCCTGATGATGAATTGGGTCTAGCATCTTCAAATAGGACTTCCTAGCTGAACCATAGACAACGCAACCATAGTCTAGTTTCGAGCGAATAAATGTTCTGTATAAACTGAGTAGGACTTTCCTATCAGCACCCCAGTCAGTGTGCGCTATTACTTTAAGTAAGTCTAGAGACTTCAAGCATTTAGCTTTCAAATTCTTCAGGTGTGGAATAAAGGTCAGTTTTCTGTCGAAGATAATCCCTAAAAATTTTGCTTCCTCAACAACTGGAATAGGTGTTCCGTCCAGCGTGAGTTTAGGTCCATCATGATGTCTTCGTAGCTGACAGAAATGCATACATACAGTTTTTGATTTCGAGAATTTGAAACCGTTAGTATTGGCCCAATTTTGAATCTTGTTGATATTTTGCTGTAATTGTCTTTCAATTGTATGCATGTGCTTGGATCGGTAACATATTAAAAAGTCGTCAACATATAGGGAGCAATCCACACCGGGAGTCAGACACTTGGTGATGCTATTAATTTTTATGTTGAAAAGCGTCACCGATAAAATACTGCCCTGGGGCACACCCATCTCTTGATCGTGCATATCAGAGAGGGTGGAGCCCACTCGTACCTTGAATTCCCTGTCTGAGAGGAAGTTTGATATGAAAGAGGGCAGTCGGCCTTTTAGACCCAGATCGTGCAGGTCATTTAGTATTCCGTACTTCCACGTGGTGTCATACACCTTTTCCAAATCAAAGAAACCGCTACTAAGTGTTCCTTCTTGATAAAAGCGTCGCGAATAAAGGTTTCCAGTCTAACCAGATGATCATTGGTACTACGACCATAACGAAAGCCACTTTGGAAAGGAGATATTAAATTGTTGGTTTCCAAATACCATACAAGCCGAGAATTGATCATTCGTTCCATTGTTTTGCAAACGCAGCTAGTTAATGATATAGGTCTATAGTTGCTAGGATCTGCGCTATCTTTGCCTGGTTTGGGAATTGGTATTACTGTTGCTTCTTTCCAAATTTTTGGTACATTACCAGTAATCCATAAATCATTGAAGATTTCCAGAAGAACTGTTAAGGATGGTTCTGGAAGGTGTTTCAAAAACTGGTAATGTATATCGTCAGGCCCAGCAGATGTATCATGAGCCTTATTCAAAGATTCCATAAGCTCCGACAATGAAAACGGTTGGTTATAACTCTCGGAGTTATTCGATGTGAATTTCAACCGTGTTTTTTCTTTATGAGCTTTCAATCTTCGGAAAGCTTCTGAATAATTAGACGATGAGGAATTTTTTGAGAAACAATCAGCAAGTACATTAGCTATTTCTTGTTTGGTATTGAAATTGTTATTATTTAGCTTCAGATGTCGGAATGAATTGTATTTTCCCTTTCCATTTATTTTGCGGATCGTGTCCCAAACTTTCTTTATTGAGGAACGAGAGTTTAAAGTTGAAACATATTTTTTCCATGATGCTCGTTTACTTTCTTTAATTATGCGGCGAGCTTTGGCCCGAACAATACGGTACTGAGTTAAGTTTTCGGGCGTTGGACGATTATTAAATTTTTTCAGTGCTTCTCGGCGTTGTCTAATGGCTTCTTTACATTCTTTAGTGAACCACGGTTTTGGGTTCTTTTACAATTCGGCGAGGACTTAGGAATGGATTCTTCTGCAATCTCAATTAAGACGGATGTAAATTGTCGAATAGGATCAATATCGTTTAGGACGGTATTCCTGTTAAGTCTAGCTGTACAAAGTGTTTCAAACTTGGTCCAGTCAGCTTTCTTTAAATTCCACTGTGGAATCGTGTCATCAATTGTAACGTTGGTGTTCTTAAGAGAGATTGGAAAGTGATCACTGCTGTGAAGGTCATCAGCGACCTTCCAATTATAATCCAAAAGTAGTGAAGGAGAACAAATTGTCAAGTCGATACATGTGTATGTACCAGTTCCTGGGTGCAAGTACGTCGGAGATTTGGTATTAAATAGACACAAGTCGTGTCTAGTAATAAAATCTTCGACCCTTTTGCCCCTGTCGCTTATGTAATTTGATCCCCATAAAATATTATGGGCATTAAAATCACCGAGTAAAACAAATGGTGCAGGAAGTTGTTGAACAAGCGTGTCTAATTCGTTTGGTAATAAGTTGGTGTTTGGTGGTATATAAATAGAACAAAATGTAATCACTCGATGTAGAGTGACACCTACAGCAATGGCTTGCAAATTTGTGTTTAAAGGGATGACGCTATGTGGGGCTCTATTGTTCACAGCAATAGAAACCCCTCCCGAGGCCCTGTCAACGTTCTGTAAGTAGGTGTTAAACAGGGAGTAGTTTTTAAGTGTGATGTTGTCCCTATCTTTAAAAAGGTTTCCTGAAGGCATAGTATTGCAGGATCATATTCGTTTAAAAGCAGGAGAATATCATTGTAATTGGCTTTAAGTCCTCGACAATTCCATTGTATGATCGTGTTCTTCATTATAAGTTTAGATTGGAGATTTTGGAGCTAGGTTAGACTTTTTGCGGAGAGAATCTATATGGTTATTTCTACGGAGGAAGTACGGGGATGATTTTTTTGTTAGGTCTGGAGCTACTTTGAGAACATGGAGCAGTATCTTCTGCATCCATGCTCTCAATGTCCCCAAACCTGTTATAGAGTTTGATGGGGTCTTCTGACCCCTTTTGCTGCCTATTTCCTTGTGATCTGTTTTTGTTCTTTGGTGATTTCTGTTGTTGAGTATTATTGAATGTTGTTTGGGTAGATGCCGTGGTTCTTTGTGCTTGGTAATGGGGGGTGTTAGTGCTTGATGTTGACTCGGGTGCATCTGTCTGCGTTTGAGCGTCCTTCGTTGCCTTGGGATTGTTCTTCACTACAGTGGAGAAGGATGGGCCAGGAAGAGATGTTTTGCCTGTACAAGCTTTCTGGCCTCTGGATAGGGAATGTTGGATGTATATTTAACCCTCTGTATTTCCTTCTCCTGTTTCCAGGTATCACAATCCTTGGAATTGGCGTGGTGCTCTTTTCCACAGTTGACACAATGCGCAGTGGCTCTACACTCAGATTCCTGGTGAGAGTGATCTCCGCATCGGCCACATATTTGGCTTCTTGAGCAGCGGTCTTCATGATGACCATATTTCTGACACTTATAACATCGAAGTGGATTTGGTATGTACACATCAACCTTCACCTGCAGAAAGCCATCTTTTACCACTCTGGGTACTGTTGGCTTGTTGAAGGTGAGTACGAATGTGTTGGTGTCCTGCAGATTGTTATTACGTTTAATTCTTATTCTGCGAACTGCAGTGACACCTTCGTTTTTCATCCCTTCGATGATATCTTTGTCGCTTACTCCAGCCAAGTCCCGACATCGAATCACGCCTTTGGACGAGTTGAGTGTTGTGTGAGCGAATGAGGTCACCGGAATATCGAAAAATGTCTTCATTTTCCGGATATTCTCGGTCTGACCTCGTCGCTCACATTCAACAAGTAGGCAGCCCGATTTCAACTTCTTTACACTTTTTGGAGTACCAATTATACCCGTAATTGTCTTTTCAATAACAAACGGAGACAATGAGGCTAGCGGTTTTGATTCGTCTGTAGATTGTATAACCATGAAGCGTGGAAATGATTCCACACCACATGGTTCGTCATCTGAGTCAGATCCAGTTTTGGTACGTTTGAGTTGATTTTTTTTGGAAATATCCATGTTGGTGGATTTAAAATTCAGCACCCGTGCTCCCCGCCCACCAAGGAGCCCAACAAGGGGACACTTTTCAAGTGTCAGGGATACACAGATGTTATACTCAGTAGGTAAATCCACCTCCTGATTCATCCCATAAGACATACTCAGTCGGTAAAATTACCTCCCAATTGACCCGTTGAGCCACCGCCTTCTAGGAAGTCTTCGAAGACTTGAAAAAGGGAAAGTTAAAGGGATAGAATGTAGGGGCAACGGTGGTATCAAGAGAGATACAACGAGAAAGATAAAGAAAGTGAGCGAGAAATAAAGACCTCCTAGGGCTCGGCGTGACCAGCCGATTTGTCGAGACCGGGCCCATCCCGACCACCCGTCTAGAAGCAGTAGAGGCCAAAGTAGTGTATTGCATCGGAAAGCCTCTGCTCAACTACCAGGATCCTTTCCTCCTCCGACACGGGTCGCAACCCACGGCAAACAGGTTGCCTCTACTTAGTCGCCTCTTACGACACGTAGCGAGGCACGGCGGGCCAATTCTACAACCCCGGACCCGCAGGGGGAGTCTGCTTTGTCATTACCTTTAATTCCAATATGGCTGGGTAACCAACAGTATACTATATTGTGGGAGGTACTCAGCTCAGTATGTTTAAGGAGAACATTAGCTAATAATGGATTCTCCAGTTTTCTATTATGTAGTGACTGAAGTACTGATAGTGAATCGGAGAAGATGATGCTATTTAAAATACGCTTGCTTTCAATATATTGCAATGCAAGGTCTATTGCTCTGATTTCAGCTGAAAAAATTGATGTACCATTTGGCAAGCAACTTTTGTTGTGTGTTTTCCACTAACGAAGGCTGCAGCAGCCTTTTCCTGATCTTTTGATCCATCAGTATATATTCTTGTATAATTTTCAAATTGGGCGATTAGTTCATGGTAAGAGTTGTGGAAGATGGAAGGGTTTGTCTCCGATTTTTTTCCATCGTGTAATGTGAAAAGTACCTTTGGTTGTTGAAGTAGCCAGGGAGGTGTTTCGGAGACGGTCGTTTTCAGAATTTTTGAAAGATCAATTTTGGTACTGTCAAGGCATGGTAATATTCTAATGCCAAAGGTAGGTATGACATTTGGTTTATTGTCATATAAGGTTTTATATTTGGGTTCAAAAACAGCCGAAAAAGCAGGGTTCAGAGGGTTTGAGCTTAATTTGAGAGCATACTGTGCAGAAAGCATTTCTCTACGTTGTGGTAAAGGTGGTTCGTTCGCTTCAACGAGTAGGCTTTCACACGGGGATGTCTTAAATGCTCCCAAGGCAAGTCTTATTCCCTGATGATGAATTGGGTCTAGCATCTTCAAATATGACTTCCTAGCTGAACCATAGACAACGCAACCATAGTCTAGTTTCGAGCGAATAAATGTTCTGTATAAACTGAGTAGGACTTTCCTATCAGCACCCCAGTCGGTGTGCGCTATTACTTTAAGTAAGTCTAGAGACTTCAAGCATTTAGCTTTCAAATTCTTCAGGTGTGGAATAAAGGTCAGTTTTCTGTCGAAGATAATACCTAAGAATTTTGCTTCCTCAACAACTGGAATAGGTGTTCCGTCCAGCGTGAGTTTAGGTCCATCATGATGTCTTCGTAGCTGACAGGAATGCATACATACAGTTTTTGATTTCGAGAATTTGAAACCGTTAGTATTGGCCCAATTTTGAATCTTGTTGATATTTTGCTGTAATTGTCTTTCAATTGTATGCATGTGCTTGGATCGGTAACATATTAAAAAGTCGTCAACATATAGGGAGCAATCCACACCGGGAGTCAGACACTTGGTGATGCTATTAATTTTTATGTTGAAAAGCGTCACCGATAAAATACTGCCCTGGGGCACACCCATCTCTTGATCGTGCATATCAGAGAGGGTGGAGCCCACTCGTACCTTGAATTCCCTGTCTGAGAGGAAGTTTGATATGAACGAGGGCAGTCGGCCTTTTAGACCCAGATCGTGCAGGTCATTTAGTATTCCGTACTTCCACGTTGTGTCATAGGCCTTTTCCAGATCAAAGAAAACCGCTACTAAGTGTTCCTTCTTGATAAAAGCGTCGCGAATAAATGTTTCCAGTCTAACCAGATGATCATTGGTACTACGACCATAACGAAAGCCACTTTGGAAAGGAGATATTAAATTGTTGGTTTCCAAATACCATACAAGCCGGGAATTGATCATTCGTTCCATTGTTTTGCATACGCAGCTAGTTAATGATATAGGTCTATAGTTGCTAGGATCTGCGCTATCTTTGCCTGGTTTGGGAATTGGTATTACTGTTGCTTCTTTCCAAAGTTTTGGTACATTACCAGTAATCCATAAATCATTGAAGATTTCCAGAGGAACTGTTAAGGATGGTTCTGGAAGGTGTTTCAAAAACTGGTAATGTATATCGTCAGGCCCAGCAGATGTATCATGGGCCTTATTCAAAGATTCCATAAGCTCCGACAATGAAAACGGTTGTTTATAGCTCTCTGAGTTATTCGATGTGAATTTCAACCGTGTTTTTTCTTTATGAGCTTTCAATCTTCGGAAAGCTTCTGAATAATTAGACGATGAGGAATTTTTGGAGAAACAATCAGCAAGTACATTAGCTATTTCATGTTTGGTATTGAAATTGTTATTATTTAGCTTCAGATGTCGGAATGAATTGTATTTTTCCTTTCCATTTATTTTGCGGATCGTGTCCCAAACTTTCTTTATTGAGGAACGAGAGTTTAAAGTTGAAACATATTTTGTCCATGATGCTCGTTTACTTTCTTTAATTATGCGGCGAGCTTTGGCCCGAAAAATACGGTACTGAGTTAAGTTTTCGGGCGTTGGACGATTATTAAATTTTTCAGTGCTTCTCGGCGTTGTCTAATGGCTTCTTTACATTCTTTAGTGAACCACGGTTTTTGGGTTCTTTTACAATTCGGCGAGGACTTAGGAATGGATTCTTCTGCAATCTCAATTAAGACGGATGTAAATTGTTGGTTGGTTGGTTGGTTGGTTGGTTAGTTGAATTTTTACGGCGCACCAGCACTATGAGGCTATTTAGCGGCATACAAAAGGTTATATCTTTCATCATGTAAAAGTGATAAAAGGTTTAGTATCGACCAGCGATACGAAACCAAACAGTTGAAGGTAAAAAGATAAAATGGTAACGGTTATAAATAAATAGTTTCCCGATGAACGAGGAGTGCAAATGATGTATGACAACGAAAACAGATGAAAGGTAATTAAAATCTACCGACGGTATATATAGCACATAAAACTGTTCAAGGTGGTAGCATACAAGCTATAGCTTATGATAAATATTTACTTCCTTCAGGAAGTCTATAATATAAGAAACGCTAACTGTATCAAAGAGCTCCCTAATGTCATGCACATTGTAATAATGGTTACGCGTAGGTTGGAGGTCGAAACACTCCAACATAAAGTGCTTAAAAGTGAATGGTTCATTGCAAGATATGCACTCTGGTGGGTCTTCTCCTTTTAGTATGTAGGAGTGGGTTAAATAAGTATGGCCGATTCGAATTCTTGCAACGACTACCTCCTCCCTACGGACGGCTCTGTAGGAAGGAGTCCATTCTCCTAGGGTTGGCTTGATGGCATGAAGTTTGTTATTCACGGCATCATTCCATGATGCCTGCCCTTTCTGACGTAAACATTCTTTGATACTACGTATAAAATCCGTATACGGTGTATTAAAATGAGATGGTTCTAGTGATAGAGCCATTTTAGCAGCGCGGTCTGCTTTGTCATTACCTTTAATTCCAATATGGCTGGGTAACCAACAGTATACTATATTGTGGGAGGTACTCAGCTTAGTATGTTTAAGGAGAACATTAGCTAATAATGGATTCTCCAGTTTTCTATTATGTAGTGACTGAAGTACTGATAGTGAATCGGAGAAGATGATGCTATTTAAAAATACGCTTGCTTTCAACATAGTGCAATGCAAGGTCTATTGCTCTGATTTCGGCTGAAAAAATTGATGTACCATTTGGCAAGCGAACTTTTGTTGTGTGTTTTCCACTAACGAAGGCTCCAGCAGCCTTTTCCTGATCTTTTGATCCATCAGTATATATTCTTGTATAATTTTCAAATTGGGCGATTAGTTCATGGTAAGAGTTGTGGAAGATGGAAGGGTTTGTCTCCGATTTTTTTCCATCGAGTAATGTGAAAAGTACCTTTGGTTGTTGAAGTAGCCAGGGAGGTGTTTCGGAGACGGTGGTTTTCAGAATTTTTGAAAGATCAATTTTGGTACTGTCAAGGCATGGTAATATTCTAATGCCAAAGGTAGGTATGACGTTTGGTTTATTGTCATATAAGGTTTTATATTTGGGTTCAAAAACAGAAGAAAAAGCAGGGTTCAGAGGGTTTGAGCTTAATTTGAGAGCATACTGTGCAGAAAGCATTTCTCTACGTTGTGGTAAAGGTGGTTCGTTCGCTTCAACGAGTAGGCTTTCACAGGGGGATGTCTTAAATGCTCCCAAAGCAAGTCTTATTCCCTGATGATGAATTGGGTCTAGCATCTTCAAATAGGACCTCCTAGCTGAACCATAGACAACGCAACCATAGTCTAGTTTCGAGCGAATAAATGTTCTGTATAAACTGAGTAGGACTTTCCTATCAGCACCCCAGTCAGTGTGCGCTATTACTTTAAGTAAGTCTAGAGACTTCAAGCATTTAGCTTTCAAATTCTTCAGGTGTGGAATAAAGGTCAGTTTTCTGTCGAAGATAATATCTAAGAATTTTGCTTCCTCAACAACTGGAATAGG
>JAECUM010004702.1:0-78352 GCA_016617855.1 Megalonaias nervosa | reverse complement strand
ATATATATATATAAACAAACATGTGTAAAATCTAATCTTTTTTTTACAAGATTACAGAAATGAGGTTCACTTATCAAATAGATTTGTTATGAAACATAGTAAAAGAAAGAGAAGGGTGAGTGAGGTGTGTGTGCATGCTTGCATGTATGTGTACATGCATGTGTGTGTGCTTCTTTATCATATGTGGCTAATTTATTGTTGGGTGTTTAAGTTAATGACTCAGGGCAACAATGAAATCCATGAAAATTGGTACCCTACAAAAATTAGTGATACTGCAGTTACGCAATAATGTGTTACAAGTGCTATTAAAATGAACAAAAACATAATAAACACTCAACAGTTAAAAGGAAGAAATGGTTTTATATTGGATTAGTTGAGCATCAGTGTCTTCAGGGGACTCTTGTTGTTTGTGTTATTGCTGTTTATGGCATCTACTTTGATGATGTACATAACAGAGCCTCACTAGCACAACTTGTCCTGCAGTTTTTATAGAGTGCCATGAAGTGTGTGTGTGTGTATGATTTGGATTTTTAGTGTAGCTTTAACAATTGTTCAGTCATATCACTACGATGTCTGCAGTGTGGCAGTTTATAGTGATGTCTAGCACTGGGAGATCATGCCGCAGACATGTAGCGTCATGTCCCACCCAGTCACATTATTCTGACACCAGGCTGACCAGTCCTAGCACTCACCTCTTAATGCTGAGCACCAAGCAAGGTAGCTGCTTGTTCCATTTTTATAAGTCCTTGGTATGACTCGGCTGGAGTTTGAACCTGCAACCTCCCCCATCTGAGGCAGATGCTCTAACCACTTAGGCCTCTGGATCGGTTGGATTGCTATGAAACTTGTTACAATATGTTTCTCACCTTATGATGCTCATCTCAACAAAATCTCTTTGCTCTTGCATTTTTTTCAGAGTTACTACCCTTTATGTATTGTACATTTATGCAGTATATGAAATGATCTTGTTAGTGCAGTTAGTCCTTCAGTTTTTGATGGATTGCCATGAAATGTTTTAAATTTTAGTTATCACCTGTCATTTGTTTCTCGTAACATAATACAGTGTATAACTTAATCTCATTAGCGCAGCTAGCTGAGCAATTGTCTTGCAGTATTTATTTTACAGATCACTGTGAAACTTGGTACATATAATTATCATCATCTAAAGATGCACATATTGACAAATCTTTGAGTTCCCTTGATTTTCGTAAGAGTTATTGCCTCCTTTTTAATGCAACTGCTCCTGGAGTTTTGATTGGATTGCTATGAAACTTAGGTCGTATTATGGTCATCATCAGAAGATATGCATGTTGTCAAGTCATATACTTGCACAGTCACTGTGACTGACACAAGGAAAATGGTTTCTAAACAATAACTCAAGTTTTCCACTATCAGTTACCAAACTGTGTGAATAGCTTGCACTTGGGGTAAGGAATATGCCTATGAATTTCATGGTCACAAAGTCAAAGGTCAAGGTCACTAGGAATAATAGAAGAAACTAGGTTCCAAATAATAACTTCACTTCTCCGCTATCCATTATTTTCTAGACTTATTGGATGAACTGTACTTGGGTTAGGGAATAATCCTATCAATTTTGAGATAAAACAAAAGTCAGGTTAAGGTCACTGTCTGAAAGAAGAAAAATGGTTTCCAGACAATAACTGTTGTTTACCATAGCTTGTTTGGTTTGCAGCTGGTGCAAGGAAGAACCCTGTCAATATTGAAATCAAATGTCAAGACCAACATGCCTAAATCCAATACATATGATTGCTGCATAATAAAATTAGTTCTAGATGACACACCTCAAAAAAACATTAAGGTGATGGTTTTGAGATCAAAAGTTCAAAGTTCAGGGTCACTGACTGACAGAAATACAGTGGTTCTACATCACAGGTGGTACAAACTTTGTGGAAAGCTTGAACTTCGTGTATGGATGAAGACTATCGATTATGGGGTCAAAAGTCAAAGGTCATTGTCACTCAGAAAGAAACAAATTGTTTCTCTGTGTAAAAATGTATGTTATCTGTATAGAGGACTATTAAACATAGAGCATGTATATGCTGTGCCATTCACAGTACTCGTGTTTATGATAGGTTCATCTCCATCATGGGGTTGGGGTGGAAATCAGGATATGGTAGGTGGCGTATATTTTTGTGAGCAATTTGGTCACCATTCCTTATCATACCACCTGATTTTTGGTTCTCCTGACTTTAGTTTCCAAAACATAATTTTACCAAGGTTTGTTGGGTTTCAGCTAAAATTTGTTTTAATGTTTTGTATTGATTAAACCTGAAGAGTTCAGTTTCCAGCATTCCAGAACATCATTTACTGGAGTTAAGGGTCCTGATTCCTCATCCATAGACTTATGCAGCATTACTTTACTAAGGATATTAAATTTCAGCCAAATTTGACATACAGTTTTTTTACTGATAAGACTTTGATTTTGTTGAATTTTCAGCATACAACATTATCAATTAGAGTTATTGGCCCTTATTGCTAGGGCTCAAACAATTCATCAATATTTTTGCCATACTGATACATGTGCCCTTATTTCCCAGTCTCCTAATTTGCCACCACCACCACCCCAGAAGTTTCTGAATTCAAAGCACAGTCAAGCAAATTTTACTATAGTTATAGTTCTTTTACTATTTACATGTACACTTATCTAATACAGTACATTTAATACACAATTTATCAGTTTAAATCTGCATGCTTTATAGACCTTGCTGAACCCTATGTCCCTCCAGATTTTCTCTGTTGTCAACTTTACCATAGTTAACAAACTTCAGCCCAAGAACTTTGACATTTTTGGAAGAAAAAAGGTGTGTGTGTGTGTGTGTGTGCGTGTGTGTGTGTGTGGGTGGGTTTAATGGCATGGCACCACAACAGTGACTATCTAGTGCTGATTAAAAGTAATGGTCTAAAAATAGAAAAAAATAATGAATTCCATGCAAATATATGAAGGCATCTTAAACAAAGAGGTTGTATGTGCAAATGCATGACTTAAAACAATTTGCCTTCCACAGCAACCAGACCTGGGTTTAATTATTTTAATTGATTCAGATTTAGTAATTTAAAGAATATATTTTTATTGCTTTTAATAAGACATGTATATTTTTAATTTTCAAGCTCACAAATTCATATATCTTTTTGTTATATTCTTTGAAAGCAACACCTGTGTCTTCATATTTTGCAGTTTTTTCATATTTAAAGAAACTAGAAAGAAAGCCAAATAGAAATAGATTCCATTTGCATTTGTGTTTATCATTCAGTTTTGAAAATTATATTAAATTAAATTACAGTTATAGATCTATGTGTTTTCCTTAAATTTCATCATATATGAACCAAAATGTAATCTTAATTACATACTTTTTTAAACTCTAATTTAGTAAATTATAAATAATTAATTGCACTTAAGAAACACATGATTGCCAAATACTTGTGAATTTTTATAATTACTTAAGAATTAGTAATCACAGATTATTATAATGACTATGATTACCTCGTTCATTAGATTCTGAACCAGCACACTTTTGTTTGTTCATAAAGATAACAATATCCCCCAACTTTTTGCAAAAAAGCAGGGTTGACATAGGATTTGCATCTTCTGTTCATCAGATGTTTGTTTCCCCTTTACCTCAAACTTATTTGAGTTGAGTGGATAAAAAAGTTGATGTACACTATGTATGTGCATGCATTGCTACTAGGGGGAGTGTTACAGTGCGTGCATTGCTACTAGGGGGAGTGTCACAGTGCATGCATTGCTACTAGAGGGAGTGTCACAGTGCATGCATTGCCACTAGGGGGAGTGTCACAGTGCATGCATTGCTACTAGGGGAAGTGTCACAGTGCATGCATTGCTACTAGGGGGAGTGTCACAGTGCATGCATTGCTACTAGGGGGAGTGTCACAGTGCATGCATTGCTACTAGGGGGAGTGTCACAGTGCATGCATTGCTACCAGGGGGAGTGTCACATACCAAATTTTGATCTCTATCTGAGGTAAAAGCCACAGATCACCATTTTGAGTTTTGCATTTACACTTCGTAACTTTAAAGCCATTAGAGGCAGAGAGATCAAACATAGTAAGTTTATGTATCCCATTTCAAATGTGTATCATGTATCAGAATCAGGGATTAATTGAAGACAAGACCAAGATCACAGATCTATATTATTTCCTTTCTGGTTTTCTTGGATATACTGCCCTTTGACATAGAGACATTAAGAGTCATACTAATATTTTCAAGGTCAGGGTTGAAGTTCAGCTTGATTTAAAAAAAAAAAAGTTCTATGGGATAGAGGAATGAAACTTATAACATGTGCCATTCTCATGACTATGTTACCTCATGACTATGTTACCTCATGATTATGTTACGTATCACATTCAGGATCATGCCTCCAAGGGTAAGGACATAATGAAACATAGAATTGAATTTTTGTTCCTGATCTATACATGTATCTCAAAAGCCATTTGAGACAGAGGTATACAAGCTTGTCATTTTTACATATTAATTTTAACATGGTGAGTCATATGTCACAATGATGATAATTTCTTCAAGATCAATGTTGCAACCAACATTGCCTTCATGTACTTTTCCTTTCTGTCTGGTACTCTACAGTTCTTTCCCAAATATCAGGTTATAGTTCATCAGGGAAAGATTTTTATGATCTCATCAACTTAGGCAGTGAACAAATAAATAACTGAAACTACTTGTTTCATAGCAGCCTGTACAAAGCTATTTACATGCAGTATACCAGTTGATGTCAGCATTTGCATGAGATCTTGGAGTTACTTATTTATGTAAGCCTCAGTATCAACTTTTTGTTTGCATAGCTATGTAGCAGCTGTGTCACCATGCTTGTTGTTTGCACAGCTATGTAGCAGCTGTGTCCCATGCTCGTTGTTGTTTGGTCTTATCATTAGAATACAGTCCTACACTTCAAATGAGAAGCTAGTGAAATAAAGTGACAGTTGTGTCACAAATTTAAATCTGCCAAAAAGCATTGTGTCTGCAGCTTAGGTGTACCGCGTCATATCTTCAGCAAAAGAAAACACAGCTTTACCTTTTTCGTACTTTTGCAAAGATGCTCCTCTCATTTCACTTTGTACAGTTTATTCATCCTACGGGTTTGGATCTGAAGTTTAAAATCATTGTGTGCCTCTACAGTCATACAGATAAACAGCATTTCTTTCATATGAAGCCCATGAGCCCTCCTTGTAAGCTTTCTGAAGGAAACAAAATTTGCCTAAATTTTCTAAAAGCTTGGTATGGGCTTATCATCAGACAAATACAGTCAAAACATTTCCATTAGGATCATTGAAGAAAAAAGCAGCCCTTCATGAGCAGGTATAACTTTTATACAGGTATTGTTGTACTTATTTAAACGGGACATCTTTTACCTGGCCTTATATCACTGAGTGGGATTGGTTAATAGACATGTAATTTTTGGCGGGCAAAGGTATGCTTATTAAGTGGAGTTGTATTTTTTTCAAACTACATTTTTAAAAAATTTGAGCAATGAGTTGTCATATTGATTACAGTTTCATTTGTATGAATTATACTACATACAAGAATGGAGTATATACCAAGAATAAAGTAAATTGTTTCTTTATAAATATGCTGATATAAATCTTTTGGTGTAAAACAGACATGCTTTATTTAATAGTAAACAGAGATTTCACATCATATTTGTGGTATTTACGTCAGCTGGTGTCCTTGAGCAAGGCACTGTACTCCAGTTGCCTCATCACTAAATGATCTACTTGTGTTACTGTATCATAAAACTCCAACATCAAGAAACAACCATCAAATGGTAAAGAAATATATAAAGAAACTGAAGTATTTAAATGTGAGTTTGTTAAGCTAAGAATAGTTAATGTAGCCACTATGAGGGGATTTGGGTTACTTTGAGGTTATATGTAAAAGTACACTCTCTGGTCAGCTTGAATTGGGGCCACTCAGGGGGAAAACAGGAATTTAAAAAATGTTCATATCATTGTGTCTCACTCTGAGGAGAAAGCAGAATGTAACATTACAGTTGGGTCACTAAAAGGAATGAAGGGAATCAACATTACGGTTTGGTAGAAGAAGATAGTGGCACCATAATTCAAGGTGTCTACCAGAAATATTGGTCTTAGATTAAAAGTAATACTAAAATTCCAAAACTGACAGAATTTAGTATGGACTAAATAGTACTGGAAATTCTTTTCATAGAATAGAGTGTCTGTTTCTTTGAGGGAGTCTGATTGCCATAGTTGCAGATCCAATTATTAAAAGAATAGTTTATATATTCTGCCATTGCTAACTTGTATCATCAGTGAAATTCCTAATCAGTAGAGCATAATCTCTTTTCACTATCCATCCATTTTTTTATCTGTCTAATACAGAATTATCGGGTAGCTGCTAACAGTGTATTGTAAACATGTTAAGTAGTTTTGCACATCATGCAATATCCATATGTCAGTCTCTTTATTTATTTTACACTTTTTAAGCATCTTGTTTTCAAAAGTTTTGATCTATTTGAAAAAAAAAAATTTAAATAATTTTCTTCATTTTTATGGTTTTATTTGTTTTGAAAATATTTTAAATTAGCAATAAATTTTTACAAGTTTATTTCATAATTTTTCAAGTTTTTACAAAGATTTATCAACAAGAAAAATAAATTTGTACAAGATACTTTAGGAAAGGTAAATTACATTTTGCATTTTTCTACACTAAATTCCATTTCAGTTTCATAATTTTAGTACGACTGTAAAACTATGCTGTATTTATTTTCGTAATGTTTATGATTTTTTTTGGTAGTCTCTACTAGGTTCCGTTTCAGTTTCGGAAATTTGGCTTTACTTTTCGTCTTGTCCCTTTTAAGATACCAATCTGGATTTTTTTGTCACAGCTAAATTCTGCTACACGCGCAACTTTAAGCAGGAACTCCCAAAATTTTATCAGCAAAAGTTGCTGGAAAGGAGAGGATGGGTAAATATAAACAATTTTCATAACAAATTACGCTTAAAATAATGATCTATATTTTATTTTATATGCTTCAGAAACATATTTTAGCCCATGTACGTATAGTTTTCTTATTAGCAGAAGTTAACGTTTGAATGTACTTATGCATAGATTATTTGTTCAGAAGTCCTTTTTTAATTAAGTTTACAAATTAGTTTATGCTGACACACTAAAAGAAAATGATATTCCTCCTCAATATCATGGTTAGCTTATAGCATCTTTCAATTCTATCGAGTTTTGTTTCTATATCGCCCAGTTTCAGTTCCCGAATTATGGAAAGACACTCGGAGTTTTGTAAACCTGATGTATGTTTATGATTATACCAAAAATTTTTATAATCTGCTGGGCCAGATTCAGTTTTCATATGTTTATATAGAGACATTTTGTCAGAATTTTTTGATTTTCTTGTTCCAGTCTTATAGAAAAGCATCTGTAACCATTTGTTTTAAAAAAAAAATTGGAAATAAACTTGGAGCATTTTAGGGAACCGGGAAACGTCCATGTTTCACCAAACCCAACACGGTTTAAACCATCTTTTTGGAGTTTAACCGAATGAATACTGTTATTTGAGTAGTTTTTGATAAATAACTGTCTATATGCGATACTCCGTATATATAAAAAAAATTTTTTTCATTCTAAACTAATACTTAACTAACCGCAAGTATTCAAGTGGGATTTCTAACCACCGGCCAAATCCAAAATGGCTGGAGAGTATACTTTTCCTTAGAGCCCCCGAGTGACCGAAGCCGTATGTCGACTTTTTGATTGAGCTTTGGTTATTTTGTGGGCAGACTAAGTTTTTGTATAGTGGCTAACGTATTTTTGTATGGGTGGTTAAGGTTTTTCTTACGAAGTTTACATATTTCCTCCAAAACTTTTTGAGTAAACAAGATATTTTTATGTGAAAAGATGAGCATAATAAGCAAATTTTCAAACAAATTTATGTGTGCAAGGAGTCGAATCATGCTTCCGAACTTTCACTGTATTTAAAATGTTTATCTCACGGCAGCACAACAAGAGAATATATACTTCCAAAATATGATTCACCCTATTTCAGTAGGAAATTAAATTAAGAGATTTTATAATCTTAGAATTTGTTCGGCCTGTAAGACAAAAATCCAACTGTTTACCTCTATTCAGTCATTAATCTTTTGACCCTAAAATGTTTTCTTTAGTATAAAAGACCTTAAAATCATAAAGCATACAGCTGCATGTATTACTAAAATCTTTTGTCTGATGCTTCATCAGAGACATGCCTTGCATATATTGGCTAACATCCAGTATCCAAGATCCCTAAAAGTTTTATGTTTGCAAATCGATCGTCGTAGATCCAGCGTTACGTAGCAGCAGATGCCGTTACATTTTGAGATGGTATCTTTTTCCCTAGAGTCTTTACAGTGTCCAGAAGTATGAATTTATTGGACTGAATTAGTTTCTTCTGCTCTTGTATAGACCGCTGTGCTACTAGTTGAGGTGAATGCTTTCTAAAATTGATGCAACGCTTTTGTTGAACATGTTTTCTGTTCTGTTGGCGGAGGGTTGAGGGGCGAACAGTGAGAAATGCAGCTTCATAGGGGTTAATCTTTTGGTTCTTATGACAACTTCGACATCTCACAAAAATATTGGCCTATTCAGAATAGTGACAAGCGGGAAGAAGAAGTAAATCTTGATGGTTATTGCAGGTATGATATCTTTGATAGGTACGGGTCGTCGATCCGCTTTGTGTACGTCGGTGTGCAGCGAAGTGGATCGATGATCATACGCTGAGTGTGGCAGAAACCTCAGTAATTAAATTTTCACAATGAACCATATTGAAAGTTGCATGAATCGTTAAAATTAAAAACGTATGGTCTGTATTTGCCACGTGCATTTTTAAGGTTACTAAGCTGTGCTTATTAGATAGACGGGAAGAGAAAGATAGGAAGGAAAAAAATCAGTGACAGAGACAAATTGATGGACTGACCAATAGGAAGACATATAGACAAACACCACACAAAAAGAGATGCATACATACTGATTAATGTATCAATGAACATTAAGACAGCAAACAGACATTAGTTGATTGACTGAATGAATGATTAAATAATGGATTTGTTTCGATTTGCATGTAATATGGCACTTAAGTGGACGCATTCTTGAGATGTGCCTTTAAAAAAAAGCACTCAGCATGCATGCATCTTGGCCAGACGTTGTACAATTTTATTTCCATCAATTTGCAATGGGAGTGGCGGAAACATTTCATTGACGTAGATGTTACTACACTTCCCACACTTGTTTGAAAGTTACGAGGATATCTGTCAGTTTGAATCATTTATTTTATATTAGAATAACATATGCCGTACTTTTTTGTGTTGAGATTTAAAACTCAGACATTAAGAATCGAAACTGCAGATTGTCTTTTTGTGTCGTGCAGTGACTTTCAAGTTAACTGGGTGCATAAAAAGTTTTGTTGATGGAGTTTCATCAATACGGAAAACACAAAATGTAGAACAAAACACCGTTTGTACCTGTGTATATGGCGCCTCAGAGAACACAGGTTCCGTTACATAATGTGCCAGGCGGATGAGAATCCTTACTCTGTTCGGTGAATAATAATTAAAAATAGCAGCCAGGACTTAAGATCAGCAGGCAGGTGATGGGATGGCGGATCTTGATCTACTCTGTACTCAGATGGACATTATACACGAACAAATACTGTGCAGGTCGTTTGTGGAGAGAGAAAGAGTGAGAGAAAGAGAGAGAGATGGAAGGGGGTGGTGGTGGCAATACATATAAGCCCGAAATAATTTTCAAGATCAAGAGATTGGTGTTTATTTGTGTAAAGGCAGCGAATCCATCCGTTCACTTCCAAACACTGATACAGCACCCAATCACTATTTCCCGTGCCCATGGTAAACCTTTAGTTCGAATTGTTATAGTTGCTGTCATGTTTCCAGTATGTGCGTTATGCTGTTTTTTTCCACGACTCGTGTTGTTTTCTTGCTTGGTTGTAATGGTTATTGTTGTTATTTGCTTGGCTTACACACAGAAAAGCGCTAGCAATTATCAAGTTCGCCATGTTTACATCCCACCCTTGCCCTAGTTCCGATATCTAACTTGCTTCCAAACAAAGATATACCCAAATTTGGGTATTATTTTGTTAAGAAAATGTGGGACATTATGAATAGTGATTGTTTTCTGTATGGTTGGATGATCGACACATACTGCAAAAAAATATGTTTTCTTTATCTCAATCGACTGTATATTTAGGAACAATTACCATGGTAACGCAAATCGTATCTGATTCAATCTAGATGCTAAAAGACAGTTTATATACGTCTCATTACACTCGGATCTGTCAAACAGAATATCTAGATAAAAGTATGTTCTATTTTGTATGACGTGACATGCATAATTTATCAATTCGACTTAAAGGTACGTAGTCATGGGTTCGGCTTTCTCATTTTTAACAAATCATGCACTCGGGATCACATCAACCAATTAAACTTTTCAAAGATCAGAACTGAAGAATCGCAAAAACTAGCCTCATAAATACGTTTGAGGCGTCACGATCTTTATGTGTCAGTTGGGACATCAAGCATGATAGATTCAACGTCATTGCCTTTCTCCAAACCCATGATAGCAGCTTAATAAGACCTCATAGTGGGATTTTAAAACTGAAGTTGCGAACCACGTTTATCTAAAACAGGAGAGTCCAATAAGTTGAAAAACAAATTTAAAAGAAAGAAACATTCAAGACTCAAATTTATCTTCCTTGAAGCAGGCTTTGTTGTAGTTTGGTTTTATGATTTCGGCGACAATCGATGCAATCCAAAATTGTATCAAGTCTCATTCGTTAAGACTTTTTATGATTTCCTATAAAATGTGAAAACATAAAGACTTGGTAAGCTTATATCTGTTAAAATCACTTGTCGTTTTTCTGCATGTTAACTATGTAGCTGTAATTTGCTGTTTTAAAAATCGATACTCGGCCATTTAAGCTGACAATTTTCAATGAGAGATGTTTTTATGATGGAAATAAATGAATTGCCTGCAATTGTTTACGAGCATTGGACTTTATCATATGGGGTTTTGTGTGAGTGTATCTCATTTACATCAGTTACATCTTTATATTCTGTAACATCTGTATATTTCTGCCTAATTGAATAGTTGCTTACTTTTAACTGGAAGCGAGCATTATCTCGTGCATTTTGCGATGGCAGGCGTCTACTGCAAAAATAAATTACTTAACGACATTTGCTGAGGACATATAAATAGTAGTATAAGTTCCGCGAAACGCAAGGACTCGCCTGCAAATGATTATTTAATGTATACTAATGTGACCTTCAAAAGCTTCAACACAAAGTTATTAAATTGTTGACGCCGCCACCATTGTAGAAATAGCGATGCGATGTCTCGTTTTTGTCTAGCAGACGAGGGAAAATTAGATACCGCCGTCTAAATCGTCGTAGGTGTAGTCGTTGATATATGATATAAAACACAATGGAGTCATTAAGTTTTATCATCTGTTAAATCAAGAGATAAATTTGACAGCTACTGAAAAGAAATATGATCAAAAGGATATGTTCGTCACACAGTCGTCCTCATCCTACATTTTTCACAGAACAAAGTTGGAGCTGCAATAGCTACACATAGCATAGACAGAGAAACTTGGTTGATAATTTGGAAACTTTTCGCACTTGGATGAAAATTTTTAAATAACTTTTCTTCATATAAATTTGCTTCCCTGACGATGACATTGATTACACAGGAAAATACTACAAACAGATACACGCATTTTCAAATCAGGTGCTTTTGTTATTTTGTGTGACCTTACTTTTAACAAATTTTAGGACCTTGCGTCGCCATCGGACATTTTCCATGAATTACCATCAAAACAGTTTCGCACCTGCGTCTTAATGAAGACAACAAGTTTAAATTAGATGAAAATCAAAATGAATCCATTAATGTATCGTTTGTAAAAGAAAAAAAAAATACAATATACAATCTTGCAACCGAGTTTATTTATCAATGTTATGTTTAACCGATTTCTTTTCTCCGTTTCCTGTCTCCAGGTGATCCACACTTTACACTCCACACTTACTGTCCAACACGACGTGTGTAGTGACTAATATTCCACACCATACCATCAGCACGCCATGTGTAATGGCCAATACCCAGTCATTTTCTTTACAACGCCCCACATTATGGCATCAACAGGATGTGTGCAGTGACTTTCTGCCTAGTAACTGGCATGGTTCCCTGCCCACATGCAGCTACCGCACATATGTGCTCCTAGTACGAGCAAATCCACTATTTCAGAATGGTGGCAGACTGGTTGGCATCCTTTTTTCACATTGCTGAAATTTGAATAGTACGGCAAGAAAACCTTTACAATATGGTAGTCTTGTTATTTGTGAAAGACGTTTCGAGTACATATTTGTTAATACAGTCTGAATAAAATTTAAATTCAGATTGCCCATTTTTCAAATTATGAATTATTAAAACGAAGCATTCATTTAATACACAAAATGCTGACACTGGACCAACGGAGTGAGGTGCGCAGCACCTTTTATGACAATCGATGCTTTATTTGTCAACGATTTGTTTCTTGTGTAGATGGAGTTCATGTCTTATAACTTTTGGACATTTTTATATGTATTAAAATCATTAGCAATTTAGTGACTAGTCTGAGAACAATTATATCATCAAACCAAATGCTATATTTTGATAATTGCACTAGTTTGAGCGTTGTTTAAATGGCGCCCTTGCCGATATTATATGGTGAATTCGCTATGTCTTTGTTCCAGAGAAGCTATCCAGTCTTGTCCCAATGAAATCACCGAATTTAAGTATATTTGTTTTGTTTGTTTTTTATTTAAATTTAGTGTTCAGATTTTTAATCTTTAATCAATATCCGCGATTGGTTTGTACTTTACCACCAATTACACCTACCCACCTTGAACTGTGATGAATTCAGTCTATGTTTCCAGTTACCTGTGTTCAACACATTCATGCCAAATTGCATTTAAATAAAACACACATTTAAGCTGTTATGTTCATGCCATGTCATGTTTGCTGAGTGGACATCACACTATATTGAAAAAGAAATCTCACTGTGACCACTCAGTAAATTGAGATCACCGTGTTTGGGATACATGCCAACTGTACTTAGTAAAATTACTATTATCTAGATGTGCGCGGTATAACGGTATACCACGGTATTTATTTTTGGTGGTACGTACCACGGTACATACATTTTCACTGTATCGATACAGCGGCAGTATCCGTCAGTAAGGAATCTAAGGAAATTCCCGAGTAATCTTGCTATGAATTTAATGATCTTAGCATCATGTTTTCATTTTTCATGACCCCAAAAAAAATCAAAAAACATTTTTTTTTGCAAAACATTGTATTTGTCATAAGTAATTTTGAATACTATAAATATAATTATATTTATGGTCTTTTAATCACATGTGTGACATATGTCACGCGTATGGCAAATGGGATGTTGTGAACGATATTCTGGCCAAATACAAAATGTCAGTTTTTGTTAGTTATTTTACTAGATTATGTCAATGTGTCATCTATATATGTTCTTTGTAAAACTTCAAACCATCATTAGATTTTCAGCTGAACGGTTGTTTTCGGTTTGAATTGTACAAAATTCTTAATTCCGCTAAATATTTTCGCGTTTGTTTAGTAAGTTTGTTTTATGTTTACTGGCTGTATTTGATAAATATATTCCCCAAGTGTTGGCACCCCACTCAAAGTTTCCATGCCTTGTGTAGGTGGTAAATTGTAGTCTTCAGTGTCAACATTTCCTGTTTTTATCAACAATGTTTCTAATTTCAGCACAGTGTCTTCATATTGTATAAACTATAGTGTAGGCTTCATTGTCAACACTTCCTATTTTTTATCAACAATCTAATTTCAGCACAGTGTCTTCATATTGTTTCAACTATAGTGTCAGCTTAATCATCCACTTTAAAGTTTTTAGATTGTAATTTATACAGCAAAAAAATACATACATAACAAATTCATTCATCATAAGTTACTGACATTTTACTTTCTGGGGATGGCGTGAGATTTTCATTTGAGCTGGGATATCTTATTTTCGTTTTTCTCAAGATGATTCTTTTTTGTTTTCAGATAATATAAAGGAAATAATATATTATTTTGCTATAAATCAGAGCAAGATATTTTCTTCCGGATATTGACAGACGGCTTTTGTCTTAAAATATTAAGTTAATGGTTCCTAACATTATTAAGGTATACAGTGGTAGATATCACGGCATGTTCCGAAATACCGCGGTACAAATTTTTTTGTGGTACCAGCTTTACTGTTGTCTGTCATTCTATATATGAATGCAGTGATCACGCTTATGATCCAAACTACTCAAATTTCAGTCCAACTTTTTTGGAAATTATTCAGTCCAATACTCTGTGTGTGTGTGTGTGTGTGTGTGTGTGTGTGTGTGTGTGTGTGTGTGTGTGTGTGTGTGACTCCACTACGTTGTCAACCTTGTAAATACGTTCATGTTTAATGTCTGGTAATTATACATGAAGAAATAGGGAGTAGCCTTGTTAGTTAGTTTTGAGTTGGCGAGGCTTATTAAACAAACAAAAGATGTTGATTTTAAAAAATGTTTAGATTTATTTTATTCATTTTAAAATCATTTTGAGTATGCTTATTCACATTCTCTCTGTCTTTGTAAAAACAACAGATGTATTTCGTCATGTCCGGTTACCAAACTTAAGCTTTAATGTGGTGTGAGAGTATATTTGTTTGAGTTCATCTCCCTTTTGTTGCGTCATACCCTTTTCGTTCGATAGGCCTTGTTGGGATTTTAGTTACTAAAGAATGCGTTTAGGATCGTATTTATGAGGTGTTGGATATTAATCAAAAAGTCGCTATTGGATAGTATACTGTTACATGGTAGAAGACTTAGCGTTCGTCACTACACACGACGTGTAGGATAGTACTAAAAAGTAGATCCTGGATTATACTAAAACAATGTGTGCTGGATATTACTCAAAATTAGGTATTCACATCTGCGTACCGAACTTAAGCTTTGGTATGGTATCATAGTGTTCTTGTGTGATTTCATCCCCCTTCTATTACATTCCACCCTTTTCACTAAATATTATGTGTGGGGTTTTGGTTACAACGCAAGGCGTTTTGGATAGTAATCAAAATGTGCTGCAGGATAATAATAAAAAAGTGAGTGTTGGAATATAGTATGGGATGTTGCATAGTAGATGGCTAAGTATTGGTCACTACATATGGTGTGTTGGATAGTAATAAAAAATATCGGGTATTGGATAGTAACCAAAAGGTGGATGTTGGATAGTAATGAAATATAGTTTTCGATAGTACTCAAAAAGTGGGTGTTGGATAGTTCTCAGAAATTGAGTACTGGATAATGCTAAAAAAACTGGGTGTTGGAATAAAATATTTAATATTACCATTTCAATTGGTACCCATACCGTCCGCAGCATGTTAAAAACCTATAGGCATTTTTAACGTAAGATTTTCCATGACCTACGGCGTAATGTTAATTCCGCAGAGCCGTATACATTTTTAGGGTATTGTTATTGTTGCTTGTTATTTTAGTTTAACGACATGGCGGCCAGTATATTTGGTGGAGAAATAATTGTTTCCCCGACCACGGGAAACTACAGGCAAGCTTTCTCGCATACACACATTACCCGAGCTCGAGACTCGAACCCACGCTGAAATAGGCGAGATGGAGGAATAATAATAATAATAATAATAATAATAATAATAATAATAATAATAATAACAATAATAATAATATCTGAGGATAGTACATTTGGTTTTGAATCAATCAACTAATTTTACACATAGTCTTCAATAAGAAAAAAAAAATTAAACTGAATGTAACGTATATATAAAAATATAACTACTTACCACAGTTTGACACACATGTAATCATACACATATATTAGGTTAAAACTTTCATAAGATATACATGCAGATTTAGGAGGTGGGAAGATAGTGGGATTATCCAAGACTGGTATCTCAATTTGTTTGAGATTTGACATACTCAGAAGAAATTTGTGACGCGCTCTCGTAGGGGAAAAGGCTATTGCTCTTTGTTTGTTGTCATTGGGAATGATATTCCACCCTACCGCTGCAAAATATGTAAAAGATGTTTTTGAACAGAGTCGTTTTGAACTTAGGTAAATGAAGATTACAGTACGAAATAGACCGCAGATTGTGTAATGGATATTGGACGCTGGATTTAGGAGATCGTTGATATAGCGTCGGAACTTTTTATAAAAAGATTTATATGTCAAAATAGCTTTAAAGCACTTTACACCTGAAAGGAAACCACTGTAAATTAACAAAATTAAATCTATTTAAAAATATTTTTAGCATAGATTCTGGCACATATCTGAAAATTTCGCTTTTGACTCACTGGTCCAGGACCATTATGACTGTAAATTGCCCAAGTCCTCATAAGCCAGTGGGCTGGTCCAACAGCTAAATCTGGCATGCGAATATTTACTTTAGTGAATGAAGGAAATAAATGAAAAACAACAAAAGAAAGTAGGCAGTGGGTAATGGTCTCTTACATGATGAATAACTGGTTGTGCACTCAGCTTTGTAAAGGCTCATAGAATCGGGGTCTTGATGATTTGGAGTGGTATGTTTACCATCAGTAACTTTTCTGGTGCGAGTAACATGGTTGTGACGGGGGGGGGGGCCTTAAAACAATAAAGCCCCTTTAATTGATTTGGCGGTCGTTAACTAGGGAATGACCTCCCACGGTGTTATTGCCCAGTGTGGACGGATAGATGGAACGTTAACAGATAGCTGAGCAAGGCTATTGAAAGAAATAAACAACTACGAGCCCCCTTTTCCAATAAATAAAAATAAATTTAATCAATTAATACATAACCAAAATTTCACTTTTCAATCCAACAGATTTACATTGATAGAATTTAGTCGCAGTGTTCAATTTACATCATGTTACGAGTGGTGAATTAGAGAGTACAATTCCACGCTTGACAGCATCACCTGACGTCTCTCTCCTCTTGTCTTGGTTTCCACGTCTAATGCGTGCGCTTTGGTCCCCTTTCTGACCCCTGATTATTCCGACCTCTTCTAGATGCGGATTTCCCTCTGACTCATCGGGTTTTCCTTTTCCGGAAGGGAATAAAAGTGTTTCCTTAAATACGAGAGTATTACGAGAGCTAGATATGTTTTCACCACTTATCTGTATATATATATATATATATATATATATATATATATATATATATATATATATATATATATATATATGAACTCTCTTTGTTCGTAGTCAGATTAGCGATTCACACTGCATAAATTCTGACATAATGTGATCTTAACAAATAACTGTCCTTACAGATTTCTGTAAGGTACAACCGTTATATTTAGTACAAACGACCTTAGCTCGGCAGTTCATTGCCCTCGCCGCACGGCAATTGATTAGAAATTACCACGTGCTCTCTACAGACAAATGCGGCCGTATATACCAGCATACATTACTACACGTCTTATTTACATTTGACTAGTCAGTTCTGTTCAATAAGATAAATATTCAGTTACTGATGGCATAATATTCACTAAATCTAACTACAGTAACCAATAACCTGCAAGATCATTTAAGCATTGCGAAATCATATATAAATATACAATTGTCTTTGACTCACGATAACAGCATCATCCTACACAGGAAATCAATTCATTAATGTAATCATAAGAAATATGACACATCTGCATATTAGGGTTAATTCATAAATCCCTATGAAATACTGCATATTTGAACATTCTTTTGGATTACATCATAAATCCCTATAAAATACTACACACTGAATGTTTGATTACATGCAATCCGTCAATTCTATCAATGAACTAATAACTGTTAAATTAAAGAATTAAATTGCATAACACTCTAAAATATCAACAGAGTCCTACGAAATGAATACACGATACATGCATGAATCATAAGCATATCAACGCATTTGCATAAAACCAAACAAATGAAAATAGAATATTATACGGAAACTAAAATTGCGTACCTTAATGCTGTTTCTTTTCCTCACAAACCGTGCGTCCTAGCACTATAGCCTGTCTTCCCTTCAAGACAGCTATCTGGCCTTTCTACGAGGGAAAACACTATTCTCAAGTTTCCCAAGGAGTCGGACCTTTTGTCTTCTCACAAGGCAAAATCGGACTGAAGAAATTTGTCTAAAGTTGCTCCAATAAATTCTCAGTCTCCCAAAGTGTACGCCTTAAGGTTTTCTGACCAATCGGAAACAACAGTTCCTAAACCTTCCCCCAAAATAATCATGTCTTTCATCAGATTTTAACAGCCTAAAATATGCTGCAATTAGCTTTCCTTTGAAGATCAATTATTTGACATAAAGTCTCCTCCAACCAATACGGTCGGTAATTCTACGTAGACCCTTTTATGTTTCAGAGATGAAATAAGAGAAATATCATTGAACTTTCTCAAGACCTTTCCGGCTTGACTATCATAACTTCAATGCACAATTTATTCAACATTAAGTTTCAATAAGTTTTCAAAATTCGCCACATTACAATGGTCTTTGCTTGTTTTACGTGCTCTCATTGGTCAGTTATAAAATCTGACGTATCGTTGAATAAGGCACTTGAACGATTGTCTGTCTCTGGATATTCTGTACATGCTATACAAAACAAACATCTTGATATTATATTCAACCCATGACCAAGCCTTTTTCCATTGATCCTGATAAGTCCTAATGCGTTTTTGCTTTCATCATAATTTCCGTCCATTTCGGACCTTTGAAGTTTGAAACCCTGCAGTGCAGCACTCATTGTAGCAGACAAATTCCGTGTGGCTGAGTCTTGCATTCCACCAGTAAATAAATACTTAAAACAAACTCCTAACATCTAGAACATACCCAATCCGATACTACTGATGCTTACTTTTACCGCTTTGGTTGAGAACAAACTTTTGACTATCGAAGATCAAGCTTAGAATTGTGATCAGCATATTGAATGCTAAATTTGCAGATTTATAGTAATATTTCACAACAGCAGTTTCTGTTGATCGACTTCCGATTTCATTAGTGCACTTTTTTTACGCTGTTCAGATGTTTTAAGAATTAGAAAGCTTTTCCTTTTGCTGTATATAGAAGCAAATAAGATATATTAAAGACCCAAAGGGCTGTTTACACATGACAAATCGACGACTAAAAAGATTGGACCCGGACTTCGGACCACCGTAATTTGCAGGCCCTGTTGACGCGCTTTATTTGATTTTCCTCACGATAAATGCCAAATCATAATCACATCTAAAAAATAAAAAAAATCGATCCTATTTAATTTAGTTCCTTAAACAAATATATTGAATCCCTCTAATTTCTTTATTATATGCCTTGATCTAATTATCATATAGTCAGTTTTTTCTGTCTTTAATTGCATTTTATTGGTTTCGCAATATAGGATAACAGCATCAATGTCCTAATGTGAATTTTGCTAAAGAGAAGGGATTTTGTCACTCAAAGCGTGTAAAGTTGTCATCTGCATAAAGATCAGTTTCAATGGCATTCCGATGAAGAGGTAAACCAGTTATGAAATAAGAAAGAGCTAAGGGCCAAGTATAGAGCCTTGAGGACTCCACTTCTGGCGTATTGTAAGGAAGACCCCTCGAAGACCCCAGTTTTACCCCTCGAATTAAATGGGCTCATTTCACGCTTGATAACTCTGATCAAGGTGTCTTAATTTCTAAAAATGGACACGGTATCCATATCGCCTAGTTTTGAATTTTTTTTCCATATCCTTGCTCCCTATTGTGAAAATTAGAAAAAAAGTCCTTACGATCGTTTGTACCATGGAATTTATTGCCATGGAAGATCGGATTATATCAAAAGGTGCTTGCAGCAGAATTCTTGACTCGTTTTGGATAAGTTAAGGGTCATATGTTAATCGTCATGGAAAACACATATATAGCCAGAGTCTCAGTATGTTGCTATTAATTAATGATAATTTATTTTCGATGGGTTCTCAGCGGGGAAATAAAAAGGAAATAATACATTGACAAAACAAACATATATCGATGACAGTACTTAGGTTATAGAAAATGTCCACAGAAACACACTGTTGCTTTCATGTTAAGTAAGAATCAAACAAAGTTAGCGAATTATCAAAGATTTTGTATGCCCTTAGTTTTTGCATCAGCATTTCATAATCTACTAAATCAAACGCTTTTCTTTAGATCTAAATAAAGTGTTCCAGTTATTTTCCTGCTGTCTCTATCTGCTAGTCTTATATCAACCAACTGTGTGAGAATGGTTTGGCAAAGAAGCTTTTCTCTGAAACCTGACTGTGACTTATGTAGAAGATTATATTTCTTAAAAAATTGGAGAAGATGAAGGGTGATATGTTTTTCAACAATTTCGGATCAGGTTGGCAGAATTGATATGGTGAATAATTAGTTGCTGACGATCTGTCACCTTTTCAAAAGACAGGGAACGCTTTGACTAATTTTAGATTAGTTGGAAAGATTTCCCCGTCAGTATTTGTATTTATCAAACTAGCAATGGAACGGACTGCAACTTGAGCTGATTGTTTGAGTATTTTTGGTGAGATTTCTTCTAGTCCGGTTGCTTTCTACCATCAAGTTTCTATAAAATACATTTAACACCTTGAACACAAAGTAAGAAATCTTAAATGATATATGAGATGGGACTTGCGACTGCACTCAATCAATTTCGAGTGAACATTCTTTTGATATGGAAGAAAGTTTTCCAGGTATGGAAGTTAATGATGGAAAAAGGGTATTTAGGTCGTTTGCAATATCTGATGGTTATGCATTAGGATGATCGCACGTTTTAATTGTGAAGGGCAATCATTATCGTTTGATCTGGAATTAAAATTACTGAAATGTTTCCATTTATTTATACAGTCGCTTTTATTCTCTTGAAAATTACCCATTTTAGCTTGAGCAATTAAACTTTTTACTAAATTTATTGTTTTTTATAATATCGTTTGTCACACTGTGACACAAATCACGCAGTTTCATGGTTTCCTTTATTTTAGACTTAATCAAGTTAGGTTGCTTAATTCTCTTGATCCTTTTGCATATACAGTATAAATTTATGGATACCTAAGAGATATCTCGTGTTAAAAATTGAAATAGGATTTCGTGTAGGCATTAAAACCGTCCCAACATGTAAACCTACGGCGTAAAAATGTTGATTCCCGTGCATATCTCAATCGCCCCACGTTACTACTACGATAGAATAAGCGCGCGATCGCGTGCTTGTAAAATGTTCAATAAATCCTTTTTGTTGGTTTAGAAAGAGTGTTAAAAGCTTGAGTGATCATTTTTGAATGGTTGCAGACGTGTATAACAATTTAAAATTTAATTCACTACCTCCTTAAGAAAGAATATTATAAAGAGTATGTCCGTCATTGATAAAAGGTCATTGCCATATAAATTGTGGAACATTTTACTTTATTAAAGGAAGAGGTATCACAGGAACAAGGATGCCGTCGATGCCAGGAGTAGGCGTATTTTACAGGAGTATGAAGAAAGTGTCAGATACTACAGGTAGTACACATCATTGACTGATTTCTTTAAAACGTGTGTTAGTTAACATGTTTGATAGAGCATTTACAATCAACTTATATTTCGATGGAAGATTTATTTGTGTCACTTGGCTTTAATGATTAAATATTATATACTGGGTACATACTTTCTTGACAGTATCCATATTACGTGAGTAACATCATTTACATTTACCGCATTTGATTGTGTGCACCCAGATCTGCCTTCGCATAAGGCAACGCTAAACAGTTTTCTGTTATAGCGGAGATCAAGGATGTACCCTCTCACTTTAGATGTCACCCGCTATCAAAATAAAACTCCATAGCCATCCGCATGGATACGTTATCAAACTCGACAATAAATGGAGAAACTAAATCATTAAAAAAGGTTGGCTTGGCAAAGCTAATCCT
This sequence comes from Megalonaias nervosa, assembly GCA_016617855.1. NCBI lineage: Eukaryota > Metazoa > Mollusca > Bivalvia > Unionida > Unionidae > Megalonaias > Megalonaias nervosa. The sequence continues at coordinate 56,363 of JAECUM010004702.1, read as the reverse complement.
TATATGATTACCTCATTAGATTCATAAAAAAAAAACCCTCCCCCACAACTCGTGAAAATCCATAAAACTCGCAAGTTTTAACCCCACAAACTGAAGAACCTATGCTGAAAAACAATCATCGATATTTCACACTTGGGTCTTTGATATTACTTTAATGAGGAGGAAAGGGAAACATGAACGGACCGATTTCCCCGAAAATTACGCAGTAAACAAATTGCCTTAAACGCATAAAAGCAGCTAGGAGGCAGTGGGCAGCTGCTCATAAGCATTTTAAGCCAAAACTTAATCTCGAACCCGGGCTAGCATAAATGCCTTCCGCACTGGAGTCGCCCTTTTGTGCATACAAGATAAAATCATGCATTTTTGACACATTACAAGTAACGAGGGAGTAACGTAGAGACGAATGATAGATGTTTTCTTGAATCAGAAATTTACAATGGACGAAACTGTTTCGAGCTGCCTAATGTGCTGGTGGTCCAGATTATACGCCGTTTGTTCTCCAAACGATTTCATGACAGCAGTGTAGACCCAAATCTGCGTATGGCATTACACGAGGACTGATCTCGGTCCAAGCTGTTCGTAATTGAATGGGAGATATACACGGGTGAATATGGTATATGCTTATACCTATGCACATGTGGTATGGTGTAGAGTTCTTTTGTGCGTCGTCTGTAGTGCATCGTTCGTCCTTCAACAATCGCTATTTTCAAAATAAAATAAAAAACTAAATAAAAAACAGTCTGGTACTAAGTTTCTCAGTGAAACAACAACGTAACGAGACAAATACGCAAATCTACACTTTCTCCAAGAGCAGACACGACTTGCGTCCCAATGCATAAGGTCATTCAAGTTCCTTAGAAAAGCAAAACTATATATCACAAGAAATAAAAGAATTCGATCTAATTTAGCAAAGACATCTATTTTAACATAACATATCTCAATTTTAGGCTAAAATCTGCATTATTTATGCGTGTAATTGTCGAAATTCCTTCTCAACAAATACGATTTTACGTCGAAATTGACTTTTGGACATTGGAGCTGTTCAGTGCGTAAAAAACAACGTTGGCTGTGAGTTGGGGGACAGCCAATCTAATTGTCCATTCATGCATTATGCCACTTTGCTACGTAATATTGCGATTTTGCAAGGTAACGTTTTGCCTATGTAACAAAACGCGGTAGTGTGTCAGCGCAAGAGGATACTTTGTAGGGACCTTTTTTAACTTCCTTTCAGCGACATTGATTTCACAAGCGAACTTAGTATGAACCCGATCTAAAACAAAATCAGTTCGTGCTGCCTTAGTTACAAATAATGCAAGAATTATTTATAGTTTGTATTGATTGCACTCGGAGAATTGTCTGGCATTCGTCGCATTGGTTGAAATAATGTTATTTCCAGGTGAATGTAGTTTTTAAACAATGAATAGATTCTTACTGACCGATTACGAAGACTAGAAGTGAACTTTATTGCTGCGCTTGATTTGGCGTGTACAGAAACATTACGTTGTTTTCTGCCTGGAACGTGGGACTATGAAGGTGATGAAAATGTGCATAAACGGCACCTGCAAGTACTAAATGAATGAAAGAAAAAGATATAAAACGGTCGTGACTATGATTAAAACCACAAGACGTCGCGCATGATATTGCGTGACTTAGCATATTTAAATGAGCTTTTTTGGGTGTTAAACTTGAGAATATTGCTGATAAATAGTCGAATCTATATATTTGCACTGATTGTGTTTTATAATGCAATGAAGAGCGCAGAAAGTCACTAATTTATGGGAGAAAAATGTCTGTAATTATAATAGAAAATTTCGGAAATTGTTCGCTAAAATACAGCAGGGTTTTTTTTAAAGGACAGGTTTATGTTCAAATTGAGACCTATTTGGTACATGTTTCTTTGATCTTTTCCGTTTTTCGAATTTAATGAATTCGAAAAATCAATCCATTGAACATTCGAACGGGAAAGTACTCTGACCTTGGTGGAAGGGACGTAACTCCTGTCACCAGCAGCTGGATTCGGACCAACTCGGCTATGTATGCAAGACAAAGGTTTGCATTGGATGAGAGACATACGTAAAAGATATTTGCAACCAACCGCCTGATCTTTGTTACCAAAAAGCTCTCGATAACGTCACGTGGAACTGCACGATTAAACGAGAATACTCACGTGGCAAGAGCCTACCACAAACTTAGGCGTCTTTATATTGCCTCTCGAAATTCAGATTCATTTTATTATTCTGTGATATCTCTTGGATATATCATTAATATTTAATAGGAAAATAAAATGACGTTATCATTTGAATATTTCCTTTTAAAATGTATGAGATATGGATTTCAGCAGAGACATATAACACATGTATGGACGGTATTTAGTACATCGACAAAATTATCGACAAAATTCAGCACGTCCAGCAATAGAATGAGGAGTTTAACATCACCGATGGAATGGCGACTCTTCACACACGTGTCTGATTTCAGTACGAGTCTAATGAGTCCAAGGGTTTGGTGTGGCATCGATCGTCAAATCAGTGGATAATATCTGCGTTATATAATTTTATAATGCATTTCTTCATCTTGCATTAAATCGAGTTATATTGGTATCAATTCAAAGCTGAATAAATTTTCTTCTGACTGCACAAGCTTTAGGAAAGCTATTTTTAATTTTATTGGCCATGTTCAAGGTTTTGTCTTTGAATTAACTTGATCTGCTCTTTCGTCGTAACTTTGAAATACGTACTAGGTGCACTTGTCTATGCATTTCTTCATCTTCAGTTTAGTAAAGTCATATTTGGTATCAGTTAAAAGCTAAATAAATAATCAGCAAATTACACAAAATTTCAATTTTAAGGTCCACACGTAGAGTTTTAAGGGATGTATTTAGAATCTAACCATGAACAAAGATCTCACTTCTCTGTCTGGTGATATTTAAATATGCAGATGTACAAAACAGTTCCGCCTTCTATCCTGGAAAATTTTAGGAAATCGGCTTTACATTATTGATCACAAGTTTTGGACTTATAAAAACGCATTTCTGTAAAAAAAAAATTCGCTCTTGAAACGACCGGCGGAAGTGTCAACCGTTTACTACCGTGCATAGTTACCAATAGGTTACATCCCTGACTTGTTAGCCACCGCGCAAGTATAAACGGCCCCTTACATGGACATGCACCATGTCAGCATCCTCATTTGGTTATGAAAAAGGGTGCCGCTAGATCTAAGATGGTACAAAAGATAGTGGGGACTTGCCAAATTCTGTGCTATATATGTCTCTACTTGGATGTATGTCGACACAGTAATTTGCAGAAAAAATAGTTTTATTTGTTGCAAATTTCTTCGTAAAGAAAGAATCCGCCATCAATCTGATTACCACTGCTACTCCAACGATTGGATTGATCATAGATCCAGAAGTTGCAAAATAAAAAGTTAGTTCAGCGCATTCGCATCACCTCGGTCAGTACTTGGTTCGTAAATATCCGAGAAGGTCCGATAGAGAGCTAATGACAGCCATCTCCTTGGGATTGACCGAGAAGTTGCGGTGGTGTTGATAGGTCTGTATAAGCTTTTAAGATCTTACTTCATTAGTCGTAGCCTGACAAATCATGTTTTAAGATCTTCATAAGACGTAGACTGACAAATCATGTTTTAATATAATAGTTATATTAAACTGATCGCACATAAAAATTGTCACTGTTAAACATCGAATCAGAAATTGTTACACGACTACAGTCAACATGAGGAAAATGTTTAAAATGTCAACCAGGTTTATAATTTTAATAAATGACATGGATGATTATTATTATTATTATTATTATTATTATTATTATTTGGATAAGATCTTAATCTAATGCGGTGTTTTTATCCCACCCACCACCACCACCACTAGTATTTTGGCTGACATCCACGGCTGCTTATTTATTTTTATTTTTTTGTGACATCCCATCTTCTCTTACCATTTGATTATTTTCTTATATGATCAGAAAGGTTTATTTGATTTTCGCGATGCGCATGGAACACTTTTTCCTTCTTCAAAAATAATTATATACCGAGTAATATAAAATTGTTTTAAGGCTGCTCATATTTATGATATTCATGTTAAAATAAAATAGAAAAGCTATAGAATAAATAATTAACAAAATTTGCTTTCTTTTCATTGATTTGTCGTATATAAAATAATATTTTAATCTTCATTTTTCAGGCAAATTTATAAGTTTTACTTTACAACTTCATATACTACACAGATTACCAGTTGTAATTATTATATAAAAATCTCTTCCTGTATATTTGGATTAGTAAAATTGATAATACGAAATAATGCTGCGATTCATCGCAGAGGTACTCCGCTAAAACAAATTCATTAAAGCGATACATCTGAAAAGTGGAAAAGACGGCATTTGGACATTTTGACTAGACATAGATGGGGAACGAGGAAGAAAAATTAAACAAAAAAGAGACTCTGGAACAACTTTGCAACCAAAAGCATCTCACTAATTTTTACAAAATGTCATAGGTAGCATTAGGTTTTTTATGTCCTTGTATGCTTTTTGCACAAAAACAACATCTGGCGACTGTTTCTTAGAGACAGAACGACGTGAACAGAAGTGAAAACAAGATTTTAAATATAATCTTTTATTTAATTTTAATGGTAGTCTTGCTTACATGGGACCTTAAGGGATTATTAATATAGGGGACTATAAACGGTTTGCTGTGAGGAAACGTTTACCGGAATATGTGCAAAGAGTTTAGTCCGAATGTTTAGAGTCCTTCCTAAGTGGTTCTGCAGACCTTGGCACACAGGTAACCCTGTATTATCGATATTTTTGACATGATTAGTCACAGAACACATATATTAAATATCAGATACCTACAAAATGGATTTTTTTTATCACACGCAAACAGTCTTTACTAAGAAAGCACGTGTGATTCCTTTGTTTGAGTACGGCCGACGTAAAGAAATACCGCACGTGTCAAACCGGACAAAATAGGCAATCATGTAAGAATAGCATTTTCAATACAGAACTACCCAGTTTAACTTTCATTGAATTTGACACTTTACCAATGTAATCTAATTGAATATTCTCGGTCCTACTTGAACTTCTTTATTTTACTTAAGAGAACATCCAGGAGCTTTGAAAGAGAGGTTGAAATTGTCAATGGACGATACTAAGGCGGGGAAGAGATGATGAAATTTTTGAGGTATTTTTCCAAAATCTGAGTCTGATCGCATTAACAGTTCTTGTTTTTTGACAGCTATATTTATCCTGTGATAATTTCTTTCTAATGTTCATTGAACTGTCCATCTAAAAATTGTTATTCAAATCAACATTTCTTTGTATCTTCTTCGACTTTGGCACTTACTATCCTTCACGAGTTGTGCTGTAAACGACAAAATTAAAATCAGTCATTTAAGCTGCTTCTTTCATGTTCAGAGTGGCATGTGCATTATATAACATTTTGAAATTTGCTTTGAATATTTTAGAATTGAAGGCCTCAAAGGCAAAAATTGTATGAACTTATTATTATTATTAATATTATTATTATTATTATTATTATTATTATTATTATTATTATTATTACAGGTTTGGTCAGTGGTTTGCAGTTTCTCATCCGTTATATTAGTGGCCTACTGGATTTGGGGAAGAAAGTGTCTATAAATTGTGGCAAGAACAGCCATACTGATGATTCAGACATGGAAAAAATGTACTAATCTTGTTGTATTTTTCTAAATCTCAAGTCAACTTTTAAATAAGAACAAAACCAACTTTGCGTCGTAATAACTGTCTTTAGTTTTGCCATACTTTTACATCTGGTAAGCTTATATCTTTATTTCCAGTCAATTCCTCTTACATTGGATCAGATATTCTCAAGAAGTAAATTAGTAATATAACTTTTTGGCATCATCATGTCCATATTTCACGTGTTTTCCGCAGCTTTAATCTTGAAATATAAAGTATTTGGAATGTGTTCCAGTAAGTCGTAACGTTAGAGTTTAGAATCTACTTCAGTCAACGTGAGCCAGGTTAGTAGGTTACGGATATTTATCATGACTTTGTATAGGATAATACTAATACAGAATTCAAATTCCGAGTTTCTTACTTTGGAGTTTACGATGATGAGTTTAAAGTTCAGGAACTACCTTTATTTTAGTAAAACTCAGTTTTCTATATATGCAGCAGCACTTTAAGTACAGAATATTACTGTACGTACGGTATGATATCAGTAACGTAAGTTATGTACAGACTGGCTTTTGAATGGGTTCCTTGTTATTGTACATTGTACTAGTGAAATATATGTACTTTGCAACTTTATTTACAAAATGTGTATTTGCAATGAAATTAAATTTAGAAATGTAATTTCTCGCTTTTTATGATGTTGACTTTGACATTGTTTTTATGAATAAGTACAATTTATCTGAATCGACCTTTTATGTTCTATTGTTTATTAAATATTTTTAGGGGTGTATAGTTTTCCTCATAGAAGAAGATCAACAATGTACTTTCACGTTCTCTTTTGCTCCCGTTTAAATAAAAAAAAAAAAAATATTGCTACTTTCAAAAAGTTTCTTGCTAACTGCAAAAGTTCGTTCCAGTTATCTGGAAACACTAATTTGTATCAGTATTTTTTCATTTCTTGTTTTGTTTTGTTTTGTTTTTAAACTAGGAACTGCATAGTATAGTTAATGAAGATCTCTTTCTGTTTTACTGTTCAGTAAAACACTTTCTTACACCATTATTTCCTCTATCAAAATACAAGAACAAAGTAAATTTCATAAATTTAATAACTCTCATTTTCATGTCTTAAATTCGTTGTGTCATGTTTTCAGATAATGCAAATACTTGAATCGGCATCATGTTACTAGAAATTAATACATTGATTACAAGATATTCCATTTTAATAACAACGTTTCGCCTATGGCACATTTTTGTATCCATTGGGTTTGAGCGTAGCAACGACTGCGCTTCTTCAATTCCTTACACAACCTTCGTGGTCATGAGTGGCCATAGCCTGTTTCATAGTACGCAGAATTCTGAAGCCCGTAAATGATAAAATCTGTGAACAAGCGCACTTTGTTCGATACAAGTGAAGAGTAAAAATGTCTTTACTATATTTTTGGCTTGATTGTAAAAGCATCTTCTTTAGTCTCAAGTAATATTTACATTTTCTAAACAACCCTTAACGCGCACCTGCTTGAGTATATGCATTTCAAAGAGAATTGATTTTCAAAGCCCAAGAATGATGACATGAAGTGACACTATCCAGTATTGACAATCAGTCAAGAGTCGTCATGTATGTATATTGGCCATTCCTGCTAAAGTACTGTTCCACCATAGGGGAGCATTCCGACCAATGCCGGATTAAACCCTGTGGAGGCCCCTAGGCAGTCGAAATCTCGGGGCCCCCCTCGCAAATTATCTCCTAATAGTTTCAAGATCCAATCAGTTCAATATTAGTTTGAGCCGTTGTCGCGGGGCCCCTAAAAGGCGTGGGGCTTATAGGCTAGTGTCTACTCTGCCTATTGGATAATCCGACACTGATTCCGACTGCCGATTATTAGACTGAAAAATTGGGAACAGAACAGAAGCTATCTCGCAATAGGATGCGAACCTCAGTGCATTAATAGAATCTATACTACGTGATAATTTTAAAGGAAATACTGTTGTTGAACATTTTACAATCAGAGGCTCCAAGATATGTGTTTCTCGCATGACTTGTTATTTTGATGTTAAATTTCAAGCAGTATATGTGTAACACTGTCATGACGTTGCTAGTCAAGACTGTCATTGTAAGATTTCCATTATTAGGAGAATTTTGTTTCGACCGATCAATCGAGAGAAAGAGAGACAGACAGACAGATTACCCATGTCAAACTTGGTCATGCAGTATAGCGTCGGAATGAATTTTAGTTCGAGCGGTAGCTTTTGGGCACAGGGAGGTTTTTTAAACTTGGGCGTCAATTAACTCCCAGGTAGCTCGACGCCTGTGTGATAAGATACTTATTCTCAGTTCATGCCTATTCACTCTGATTTCAAATATGCTTTCAGCGCTCGAAAAATCCCAAAATATTTCATTTGCTCAGAATCAGGATTTTCATGAAATAAATGAAATTACCTTGATATAAACAATATTAAAAATATTGTTATCGCTCAGGAATATTAGAAATATTTTCAACACCCAGTGGCTAAAAAAATGGAGGAAAAGCAAAATTCTCTTCGGCCTCTAAAAGCGTCAGTCGTTTCGGGAGAGCAGCTTTAAGAGGGTGAATGGGCGTCATTGTGTAGAAAACTAAGGGGCAACGAAACCAGTATTCGTTCTTTCGAGCTTGGTCGGAATTGTCTGTTTTGGTTTCTCAGAAAATGTAATTTAACTCTATTTTGTACTCAGTTACGGTGATTCATGCTGCGCTCCTGTTTGTTCTTTAAAAAAAAATAATGTTGGATCGTGGAAACCTGTGTATGTTCTTTGTCCTTCAGTCTACGCCATAACGCAATTCAGCTAATAGAACAGCACAATCTATAATAAACTGACGGACTTTAAAACACAATACATAAACATATAGAACATATATTACGGTTAGCATGTATTTGAGCAGAACTAAAATTTTAAAGTTTCTATACAGAGATGCCCTGAAGTTTTATCGGCGTGCCGATAGGAAACAAAAGAATACTTCATTTTTTAAAGTTTGCAGTAAGTTATGAAAGGGCTTTTTGGAAATAATAGAAATTAGCGGTGTCATAAAATTACATTGTAAAATTGAGAATAATTCAATTACGTCAGAACCTAGGGACGGCCTATTGGTGTAAGGCGCTTTCCTTTACAGATTACTCACATTTCACATCTGTCCGTGTGTTTTCGAGTCTCATCTCGGCCAACGTGGTTGTGTGAGAAAGCTTATTTGTAGCTTCCCGTGGGTCGGTGGTTCTTATCGGGGATTTTCTGGGTTCTTCCTCCACCAAATATACTCGCCGCTGTGTATAGCCTATCATGTGCTGAAAAATGGCGTTAAACCCCATAACTAACAAACAGCCTGAACCAATACATTGATGACTCCATCCTCGTTATTGCCGACTTCTTGCGGCGCACATGTGGTACCACCGAGGATAACCGTTTCAGTTGTGGATGTAATGACTACTCTGATATACACTGAAAATTCCGTGCGGAATACGTTCCAAACACATACCTACATGATCATGGAAGTATATTTAATAACAGTATTACTTTAGGACAACATAATTCTTCCCCCCTCCCGCTCTATGTCCCCTTCAAGTTAGTCTAAACAACTACGAAAACAACTTTGTTGAGGCAACAGCGTCTATTTCATAATCGTTTACTCGTCCAGGACATGCCATTGAAACGTCGCCGTCGTCAAACAAAATAGAGTTTGATCCAGAACACCTCCTTATATAAGACTACTGATATATTTCAGACATAATTGCTAGAGATTGCTGGCAATTTTTATATCTGATATTTCACACAGAATTACTATACCCAACATTCACACAAAATTCCAGTCCGCTATTAATAACTCGCTGTGACTTGCAGGTCAAACTTCTGATTAATAAAATGAATGCACTATTAATAACTCGCTGCGATTTTACAAAATAATCAATAATTGCATATATTACAACAGACGCTCCAAGGAGATTAGTTTCTGCTTCGTACAGTTATTTATCTAAATTTCATTTGTATATCTGTTAGAGCTCGGTAGCCGTGTGGATAAGGCGCAAGGAAAAACGTTACATCGAGTAGTGGAAACTACTTCATGGGTTCCAATCCAGTAAAATGCGATAGACATATTGTCTTGCGTTCCGCGACAGAAGCTATGATATAGTTGGGGGAGCGCCTGCGAGCATTGAAAAAGACGTGATATACTTGTACGGGAATTCTAAAATTATCAAACAAAACCTAATTTCCAGGTGCAACTCGCCTGGCACCTCCGAACCTCAAAATTCACGGGGTTCGCTTTATTACAAACTCTCTCCCGCGCGCGCTTAGTGATCCAACAATTGCAAAATGGAAAATCAGCCTGTCCAGCCCTCTGAATCTCTAACATTTCGTTTCGTACTTTGCTATTCGCTAGGAGGTATGTATACGCACATTGGAAAAACAAATATAATAATTACCCAAGATAAGATATATCCAATGTTATTCAACCTGGTCATCAGGTACTCCCTTTTGCCATATTTTTTTACAGTGTGGTGGCTCGTACTGTGATATTTCATAAAATGTTTACTGTCCTTATTTTTTTCTAGCAATTTTACATAAAATTTACTGAGTACTCCTTTCCGTATTTCGCAACTCTGTTCGGTATCATCTAGGAGCAAATCGTCTTTGACTCGCAGTTCCTGTATCAGATCTAGCATGATAAACTTTTCACCTCTGAGATAGGCTTGAAGTTGATTAAGAATTTTATTATAAGTCGCTATTGTTATTTTACACGATGTATTTTCATTCTCATATTTTGGCTCGATCTTTTTATTTATTGTTGATAATGCAATACCTATCCCCGACACTATTAACAATGATGGGTTTGCGATTCCGCCGGCTGTAGCAATTCCAGCCGTTGTTAATAATATTGGAATATAATTCAGCGCGCTTATTATTCGGCTGTAATATTTTCTGGCTCGTCTGATGCAATATAGTTTTGTTTTTTTTTAATGATAATATTTGTAGTATTTGATTAGCTCGTCTCTATCTTTGTCTTGGAGACCAGATGAAATATGATTGAAGTCGATTATTTCTTTTTTCGTCATTATGAAACTGGTTCTGGTTCTGTAATTATTTTAATAGCCGTAGTAAAAATGTTTTCAGCTGAAACCTTATCGATCAGAACACTAAATTTTTTATTGACAGGATCGGCAGAAAAGCTCTGTACTTATCATACACATCAGATAAGATATCATCATATCTAATATCTGTTAAAACCGAGGATGAAAATGGAGGGTTAAAATATGTTGGTATTTCAGTAATATCATTAACTTTATCACGATAAATATCTTCTGTTTCGTCGATATAACTAACAACATAAGATAACTGACCCAGTTTAAAATTTTTTAAGTACTAGATGTTGCCTAAGAATTGCAAAACTCAAAAGATCGAGAATGCTTCCCCTATATCTGTGGTGGGTAGGTTTAGGTGCCCAGCGATCAGCTCTTTGATATTTTTGTATTTTGCTTCTGTCAGTAACTTTCCAGCTTCTTTTGCATAGTTTTTCAACACAATTTTTTTAGAACTATTATGTATTTTATAATCTTCATCGATAACAGGTTTCGCAGTTGTAATTTCGTCAAGCTCTTGATAAAATATATCTCGCTCGACATCATCATATAACTCAATCCTGCACTCAATTTCTGATACTGCGTTTAGTGCAGCATTAATGTGATATATGTTACACTTTTCTGTATCGCCAGCGAGAGAGTCTATCAAAACAAGATTTGCTCTTTTTGCACGTTAGTGTCAGTACTGTTATCTACTATTTCTAACAGCGTCTTTTTGTCATAATCATCAATACCGAGTACACGAAATACTAGACGTTTAGCAAATGTGTCCTTGAGCTTACGATTTTTGAGAAACTTGTGTTTTCTTGTTTCAGCTAGTTTGTCAAGCTCGTCATGAATCTTCTTTAGTCGCTCTTGCTGTGGCTTTTTACCACCATGAAATTTTGTTTTTATAAGGTTAGATTTATCAATAGTCAAAACATTTTCTTTATTTAGCGCAAGCAGTGTATTTATCAAATATTTTTCAACCTCCGCTCCTCACACTCGCTTACAGGACAGTATTTACTAATTATATCAAAGTCTCTGATCGCATATTTCAGTTGAGGGCCTCTCATTCCTGAAACTCTAGCAAAGTTATCACTGTTCTCTGTTAAACCGGGGGAACGTAAAGTTAATTTTTTCATTCGAGCACTTATATTTATCGCTCTTGCTTCCTCAGCACTCTCTGGGTTTAGCAAATCAAAATCGGCTATTTCAATCTTCGTTTTCGTGTGTAGTAAAAAAATTATGAAACTCTTTTGCGATTCTGATCGATGGAGGATCAACAGACATTATAGATTACAATCACATTAAATCACAGGGTGCTAGCACGCCAGACCTGTACTAGGTCATCAAGTGTATATATCTGAAACATCCACAAACCTGGATATGGACCTATAGCGCTGATAACATAAATCCGGAAATACGAGTACTTGTTTATGGTTCCTGAAGTGTAAATTGCTGAGAAGTAGTAGTAACAAAATCACCCAATAATACCCCATACAACTCATCTCATGTTGTATCATCATTCGCACCTGTAACTGTACCACCGGACTTTTTTAAGATAATTAACATCTGCAGAAGAAATTGTGCTCCATGATGCTGCACTTATCTCAGCGTCAACATACATTTTATTTGTTAGATCAAATGGGGCGATCGGATTGTAGGCCGTTGTTATTTATTCGAGCCCATGCTTAACATACTTGTCATAGTATCACCGGATTTTGCTACTCGTGATGCAATATTCGTTGCTATGTTATCATCAACGTAATTTTTATTTGTTAAAATCTGATACCGCTGATGCAATTGCCGTAGTTGTTATCTTATTCAATTACATGTCCAGAGTTCCCATCATAGTTATCACCGGATTATATTACAGAGTTATCATTGACAAACTTTACATTTGTTACAGAATCGTTATTATTCAAAGTTGTATTATCAAGTTGAGTATTAAATATTAATTTTCCATCCATATCGATATTTCCAGCCATCGCCCCACAAGATAATGACAACTTATTATTATCTACCGAGCTTAGTTGTGCATAGCTTACCGCTTGTGAGTTATTTATGTTGGTAGGGGGGTATTCAGTTTCAAGATTTACAATCTTTTTTATACTCATATTGATATTTCCGGTCATTTTTCCACCTGACAACGATAACTTACCATTACTGACCACACTAAGTTGTGCAAAGCTTACTGCTTGTGAGTTATCTGGGTCGATAGTTGGATATGTTGTCTCAAGGTCTAGCACTCGCTGACTTGACAGACTTAAGTTACCGGTCATCTTTCCACCAATTATTGACAACTTACTATTGCTGACAACATTAAGTTGTGCAAATATTTACGACTTGTTGACTGGAGGATTTGTTGTTTCTATGTTGTTTCTAGATCTAGCACTCGTTATCCGGACATGATTAGGTTGCCGGTCATTGTGCCACCGGATCGCTTAAGATAATTTGTCAGATCAACATCTGTAACTGTAGTTGCTGTTGTTTCAGCAGATGAACTACTGACTAACGTACCAAATTTTGTGTAGTAGCTCATCTTATTGTAATTGCTGCTGAAAAAATGTTGTGCACATGTTATATGATGAGCATAATAAACTTTGACACAGAACGAGTAATAAAAAATAAACACAATTTTGAGTTACCAGATTGTCATTACCTGATAGTCGGACGTACTGGATCCGGCAAAACAAACTTGTTAATGAACTTGCTACTAAACGACATATTCAACTACGATCGGGTGTATATCTCTGCAATCAATCCCCAGCAGGACAAATATGAGTTGCTGAACGAGTACAACGAAAAACTAAAAAATGAACTTCATGGTGGCGAAGATATATTTGTTATAAAAACACCAGAAGATCTTGTTTCTGTTGCCGAGCTGGACTCGAACGAACATAAGAAGATTATCGTTTTTGATGACATTCCGTTGAGCAACGCTGAAATGGACAAGATCAAATCTTATTTTTCATTGTCAAGAAATCGAAGATGTAATGCAATTTATCTTGCCCAAGGTTTTTATAATGCTGATCGTTTTATCAGAAGAAATACGGGTTGTTTTATACTGTTTAACGGACTGGACAATATTGACGTGCAAAACATATCTCGAGAACAAAGCGGTGATGTTTCAAGAGACAAATTTGTTGAGCTGTATCATGAGGCAGCTCATGGAAATAAAAGTTTTTTCTTAATTCAATAGACTTGCCAGAGATACCAAGCACATGTTTCGATGCGGAATTGACAGGTACTTAGATTGTAAAGAAGTACAAAATTAAGGTGTTATTTACAGTAATGGACAAGGCGCGGATAAATCTTCTAAAGAAATATGTGGTCACAAGACCTGCGTTTAAGAAAAAAGTTGAGCAAGAACGTGCTGGACAACAACAAACCGCAGAAGAAACTGCAAGATTCTTTAAGCCGATCACCGAGTCTGTACTTGGCAAACAACTCGATGTTGATAAAGTATCACCGGAAGATTTAGAAAAATTAAAAGAAAAAGGTTTGCGAGGACTACTTGAAGAAGGACAAAAGAAATTGCTGAGGATATTGTTGAGCGAATTGCTTATCCTGATGCACGACGAGCTGAGGTTTTACAAAAAATGAAAAGAAAAAGATGTGTTAATTAGTAATCAGATTAGAGAACAACGAGAAAGACAAAATATACTTGAGGAAGTAAACAAGAAAAAAATAACAGAAAATTATAAAAACACCATCTACGGAAAAATTATTTATAATAGTTTGCATTTGAGGTTAAAAATAAAAATGTTAATTTTAAAAATACACGAAGAGTAAGAGCAAGAACTAAAAATGAAGAAAATTAGTTTTTAAAAAAATTTGAATAAAAAAGCAGATGAGGTTAGAAATGGTTTAGATTCCGCAACTGAAATTGATGATGCTAAAAATATTATGAAATTTTCCGACACAGTGTTATTGCTAAGATATATCTGGAAGTTTCTGATAGAGTTTCAAGATCCGAAAAAGGTTTTACAGCTGCCAAAAAATTTGAGACAATTGCGAAAGAAATAGAAGATGAGCTAAATAAAATAGAAAAAGACGATCAGCAGAGTATAAAATACAATCAAAAATTTGAATCAGATTCTGAATATGATACTATGGAAGAAACATTAGGTGATGGAATAAAGATCTTTAACACAGCCACTGATTTCTTATTGATCGACTGATGCTGCTAATCTCATCGAAAGAAGCTGGAAACATAAGCGCAGAAATCGATAATGAAATAGTTAAAATACTTGATCATCTAAGATCAACCGCATCTTTAAAGACTGACGAGTATTATGTGTTACACAGTGATCTGATTCGCGGCGAATTAATTTGCTAACACAAACCAGTTATTATGTTTTGATCTGCGAATAACAAATAAAAATGTCGATGACACTGCTAATCGACTCATCTCAGACAACATCAAACAGCGCAAACTTTTCAGTTTTTTATAATCCTGTTATTGAACTTGATCCTAGATCCCTAAAGCAATATGAGATCGGATTAGTATCAGCTACTGTTTGGCACTCTATGGCAAGTGTTAAAACTAATATCAACGATGATTTTACGTTCGGGGTGAAAACCAATGGCGTCATCGAGTGGAAATCTGTTAAGATACCACAAGGCGCATACAACGTCACAGATATCAGTAAAACAATAAAGTATCTGACAGTAGTGGTATATCATCTGATAATTTCGAGATCATTTCAAACTACAACAAGTTACGAGCAAGAATAATACTAAAAAAAAAAACTAATTGTTTATCGATCTCAGCGGTCAATACACAATCGGATCGCTGTTAGGATTTGATAAGCGACAATACGGATCTTACACATCTGCAACAGTATCATATGACAGCGAATCAGCCGTCAACATCACAGATGTAAATACAATCCTGATAAACTTTTCTATTGCAACTGGATCATACACAGCACGGGGTAGCCAAGGACAAACAATTTATTCTTTTAGTCCTGATGTTCCACCGGGTTCGTTAATTTAAGTAAATCAGAGACAGATAATATACTGTCCTATTAGTGTCTAAAATCAAATATCATCTATCACGATGACACTTACCGATCAATCAGGTCGTCAGATTGATTTTAACAACGAAATTGTGACTTACAATCTACGTGTCACCAACTGACCGCATTCAATTTTATCAGACATTTTGTATAAACAAGATGAAACAACGAAAAATTTATCACAAAAAATCGTAGGTGTTTTTTTCAAAATATCTTTTCAAAGATAATCGAAAATATACCTGGAATAGCCCACAAATAGCGCCAATCGCATTAGACGCGTCAAAGGCTTTTGCAACAGGAGCCGAATCTGCAGCAGGAACAGCTGTCGGACTTAAGATGGTTGATAAAATTAAAGTTGGAGTGCCAACTGGTTCGAATATGAAACAGGTTATTTCTGAAATAGCTCCATCATCAGAAACAGCACGTACGATGACAACAACAACAAAATTATTGTTGTCTCCAGCCGGTGAAGAGATTGTTAGAAAACTCGTAACACGAGCTAAACCTCGGAGTGCTAGCACTCGGTTTGATGTTGCTGCGTTTTAGGTGGTTGTAAAATAATCACGATTTTGTCTACCGATTACGAAATAAATGTCTATAAAAATTATCTTGACCTTGCCGATGAAATAACCGTACACGACTCTGCAACAGTTTTTTAGTACATTGAATATCTTGACGAGAACTCTAATGAGCCTAACAAGATCGGGGTGAGAACATTTAATACGAGAGATGAAGATGTGTTTTTGTTGCCGCACAAAGCCGTACTTGAAGTTCAAGGTAGTATAAAAACAAATGCTGGTGGTAATGTTGGCGTCAATTCACAAGTTACATTTGTTAATAACGGTTGGAGCTTGTTTAAAAGCGCACAATATCAACTTGCTAATCAAACAGTAGAAGATATTTCTATCCACTTGCCCGTTGCAAGCACTATTCTTAACATTGTATCATTCAGCGTCGGAATCTATTTCAACAAACATGATGTGGTTCAAAGATACTGAAAGTGGAAATGCATTTTCAAACGAATTTGTTTATTTTAATGCACTTGCTGCTGGAGCTGATGCTGCTACTAGATTGGGTATAGTAAGAGATTTTTCTTAGAGCAAACGCTGGTACATTTGGAATTGCTGAGCCAGCTGTAGCTGCAGATCAAGCTCAAACAAGGACTTCGTTTACAGATCTTTGTAATATTCCTGAAATTACTCCACCTGCGGCTGCAGATGATGGAACTGCAATGTTAGCGATGGCAAATCGTATTATAAATAACACCACTATCAAAAGCCGAACATACAAAGAATGTTACGCCAAACGAAAAGCGTTTTCTAACGGAACTAGAAGAATCACGATGATGTTACCGCTGAGCACAATATTCGGGTTTTGCTGCGAGTATAACAAGGAATTTCGTGGTATCAAACATATGCTTATACTTGACCAAGCTGATCAAAGTGATTGTTTGATGAGAACTGCTGCTGCTGCTGGTGATCCTGTTAATAATTTTCAGGTTGTGATTTCACGATTGGCGTTGTGGATGCCACGAGTTGTTGTATCCATCTCAAAACTAATAGAACTTGAAACAATGTTAGCCGCGTACAGCTGAAAAATATATTTTGAACAGAACAAAGTTTATCAAATAGCTGTACCAAATTCGACTGATAACATATGGCGAATAACAACAGCGCCTAGCGAACAGTTGCCGAGACATATATTTGTTGTATTTCAACAAGAACGACGTAATAATCAACTACAAAATAGCTCTATTTTGATAACTCTGACGTCAGACAAATAATTGTCAGAATAAACTCTAAGCAATATCCTGAACGAGCGATCGAATGCAATTTAGGAGATGATGCTGATAAAAAATATATCTCGTGTTTATATGTTTCTGATGGAGGCGATGAAAAAGTATCAGGATGCTGACAGTTGATCTCAGATATCTGTCGAAGAATTTCGATTTCTTTACCAAATATTGTATTTTGATGTTAGTAAACACAGCGAACGAGCTGACATCGAAGTAACATGGACGTTAGGAGCTCCAGCTGACGCGTAATACCCTTATGTTCTTATAACATCTGAGAGATACATAACACTTGACGCCGTCAAAGGTAGAATGACTGTACAGGTTTAGTGATAACAAATATTTTATCTGTCAAAATCCATAATGAAATATATCTTGCATGAGATTAACCTGTCACAGGGACAAATACAAAATCTAGCACAAGCATTAGCGAAACGAAAAGCGGTTTCACTACAAATAGATTTCAAAACGCAGCGCGTTCCATGAATATTAACAAATTTACTTCTAACACAACGGCAGATAAACAAAATGTTAAAAGGCAAGCCTTTTATACTTGATCTATCAGTGGCACAAATAACAACATTTGCCAGATCGAAAGCGATACTTGGTGGATCAATAGGAATAACGATAGCTACTTTAGCACGAACACTATTGCCAAAAATGTTACCTGTGCTAGGAACTTTAGGATTAGCTGCAGCGTCAGGTGCAGTATCAGGAGCGACCAAAACAGCTGTATCCGGAGGCGGAGTCAGCGGTGACGGAATCAAACAGTTACTGTAACAGGAGCCGCTATAAAATCCAAATTTTATCAGATCGATAATTATAAACAATGCCAACAACTCGAGCACGAAAAACTCCTATGACACAAAAAAGAAGAACCACAAGAACGAACCACGACGCGGTCAGGAGCGGGTTCATAGGCCATCTGCTAGCAGGGATAGCTTGAAGTTTATTACCAAATGTGTTAGGGATAGGACGCGGAATGCAGGTATACCCAATGCGAAGACGGACTCGTGGAAGTCGTGGCCGAGGACTGATGCTACCGGGAACCAGAAGATGAAATCGTCCGCGTTAAATAATTTTGAAATTGCTAATAAACTTAAAGATATAAGCGGATTTATCGGAGTATTTTCAAAAGATGAGTTAGCTGATAGATCACCGAAAGATAATACCGTGTAACAATTTTTTTTTGTTCCTAGGTAGTAATATTATTTCCTAATTGCTTATGCCTCAAAAATATAGAAAATGGCTATTATTGCCCACAATCTTTGCTTTTGTGACCAGGACAGTGATATTTTGAAACATTTCCGATAGATTCAGTGCTGTGTAAACTTGGAGTAACTTCTAGAACTATCTAGACCTTTCCAGTTATATAAATAGTATTATAAATACAGGGGCCTTAAGCCCACAGGTTCAGTTTAGTTCCAGCTGCCTAAGTGGATACATACCTGCATTTTTCTGAGATGGCATCAAGAGGCTGCAAGCATCCGGCAGACGCATTTTGCTATGTCTGGGGACAATTTATCAAGACAAGAGCGAAAAAGTACTCCGTGGAAGCATCTGCTAAGATGTGTGAGGCCTACAAGCCATATTTCGGCATGCCTGTCGGGGATCAAGACAAACCCTGGGCATCTCATTTCACCTGCGAGCACTGCAAAAAAACTCTGGAAGGTAAGATGGACAATTGTTGCTCGGAATTTTATGTTATAAAATTTGTTAAAATTTTTACAATTGTAAAAGTTTTTAATTTTAAAATGTTTTGCAATTTTCAATGTTATTGAAAAAAATACATCATATATGAAAAATGTTGCAAGAATCTCTTACACATTAGTCATGGGTGAAATAATGTATTTTTGTATGATGATACAGAGGGGAAAAGAGAGCCATGAAGTTCGCTATCCCAGGAATTTGGCGGGAGCCCACTGACCACTCAGGCAACTGCTACTTCTGCATGGTGGACCCTTCCAAACGTCGGACTGGCAAGAATGCACCTGCTATCACGTATCCGAACCTTCCTTCATCCATCGCTTAGGTGCCACACTGCCCTGAGCTCCCCTGTACCCACTCCTCCGAAGAGAGAGCAGCCGTCTTTAGAAGAGAGCAGCAAGTCAGAGAGCGAGGAAGACATTGTAGATCCAGATGACAATTTCAGAGGTGGAGCTGAGGAGAGAAACCCATACCACTCCCAACCAAAAAGACCTCAATGACTTGATCAGAGATCTTGATCTTAAGTCCAATGCCGAGCTTTTCACGTCTAGGCTCAAGCAGTGGAACTTGTTGGATGAAAGTGTGCAAGTCGCAGATCAGAGGAAGAGTCACCAAGCTTTTTCCAGCTTCTTCACCCGTCAAGATGGGCTCTGTTTCTGCCACAATGTGACCAGTCTGTTCGAGGCAATCGGAAGCGCCTGTAATCAGAATGAGTGGAGCCTCTTTACTGACAGCTCATCCAGGATCCTCAAAGCCGTGCTGCTCTACAGTGAGGATTACAACAGCATCGGGTCCTTGCTGGACGCCTTGAAGTATGATGAGTACGGCTGGGAGGTCATCGGAGACTTCAAAATGGTGGCATTCCTGATGGGTCTCCAAGGCGGTTTTACCAAGTTTCCCTGCTATCTTTGCCTTTGGG
This sequence comes from Megalonaias nervosa, assembly GCA_016617855.1. Classification (NCBI taxonomy): domain Eukaryota; kingdom Metazoa; phylum Mollusca; class Bivalvia; order Unionida; family Unionidae; genus Megalonaias; species Megalonaias nervosa. The sequence continues at coordinate 36,167 of JAECUM010004702.1, read as the reverse complement.
ACACCAATGCGCACTACCACAGGCGGGACTGGCCATAGCGGACCGAGTTTTCTGTGAGGAGGGACAACGTCAAGCGGAAGCCACCGTTGGACCACCGGAAGGTGCTAATTCCACCACTGCACATCAAATTGGACCTTATGAAACAATTTGTCAGAGCCCTAGATAAGGAGTCGGCAGCCTTCAAGTACCTCAAGACTTCTTCCCAAAGCTGTCTGAGGCAAAGGTCAAAGCCGGTGTCTTCGTCGGACCACTGATAAGGAAGATCCTGGAATACAATGAATTCCCCAAGAAACTCACTAGCACGGAGAAAGCGGCTTGGAACAGCTTTGTCGCAGTGGTTCGGGGCTTCCTGGGTAATCAGAAGGCTGAAAACTATGTGGAGCTGGTTGAGACTCTGGTGAAGAACTACGGCACAATGGGCTGCAGGATGTCCCTCAAAGTATAAAATGACAACATATTGTCTCAAATGCAGAACCAAAACTAATAACATCGATTAAACAACAGAAACAACCGCTAATAACAGAAAAATGCTAAAAAGTATATGTGATGTCTGTGGTAAGAGAAAGAGTATGTTCCTTAAACAAGATAAATTCGGTGATACAATCACTGGTGGTTGTGCGATGCAAACCCAGAGTGCTAGTACTCCGACAATAAGGTCCGACGATAAAGTTATTTTAGTAAGCGACTAAAAATAAATGAAATGTAATTGCGAGGATGTGAACAAAGATCTGTGTTTTGGAGCAAAATAAGATAGTTGCTTATTGCCAGCGTTGCAGTCATAGAGCTGTCATCGGATCAGGATTGGATAAACATAAAATTATTGGCAAATTACTGAAACCAAAGGGACGTTGGTCATTGCCAGGACATAAATATACCGGACCTTAGAATCCACCTGATCGGCAACTCGCTGAAAATGACAATCCGTTACCGGGCAAGAACCTTACAACGCCGTTGATGTAATTTCGATGCGTCATGATATCTGTTATCGTGATCACGTCGAAGATAACCTAAGTTGCGATCGGGTCATGCTTGACGAACTACGAGATATGAAACCGGATACTATGCGAGAACGATTTGACAGACATGGTATCATTGGAGCAAAATATAAACTTGGTGTTGGGATACCTCAGAAACTTGCGTCAAATCAGCTAGCGCACGAGCTATACAGACCTAAAAAAAAAAGTTCCTTCGACGAAAGGTAGTTGCAAACGCAGTTGATGATATCTGAGCGATTGATCTCGTAGATATGCAATACATTGCACAGTACAACAATAACAAACGGTATCTGTTTAACCTCGTCGATGCCTTTAGCAAATACTCGTTTAGTGTTCCTGTTTCTGATAAAACTAGATCGACAATAACAAATGCGTTTGAAGATATTATTGTTAAGACGGAACGAAAACCAAATAAAATCTGGACCGAACATGGATTAGAGTTTTTTGACAAACGGTTCGAGCAGTTTCTGAAACAAAACAATATAATAATATCAAATATGTTACCGGTAACGAAGAAAAGCGTGTCGTTGTCGAACGTGTTAATCGTACGATAAAAGAAAAGATCTACAAATATTTTACAGGAAACAACACCAACCGATACATTGATGATCTGCCAGCGATGATAACAGATTACAATAAAACTAAACACAAAACAATTGGAATATCACCAAACGATGCTACAAAAAATCCGGTTCTTGCAAACGAGAACATATATCGCAGACACAAGTTTAACGTTGGTGATCGTGTCAGAATTTCATTGACGAAAACGACATTTGAAAAAAGTTTTACCCCGAATTGGTCCGAGAAAGTATTTGTCGTTGACAAGATTTTAACTACAATACCTGTAACATACAAACTAAAAGATCTTGCAAATGAAGATGTCATAAGAAGTTTCTACGAACAGGAACTTCAACTAAAAAGACGATATATTTGTTGCAGAACGAGTGATAAAATGACGTGGTAATCGAAGTTTGGTCAAATGACGCGGTTACGGTGATAGTTTTAACAGTTGGATTCCAACTAGTGAAATCAAAGATCTTTGATTAGATCGCTAGCGATCCAATTAGATCGCTGTAGATCTTCTCGTATTTTAGAAGAGCAGACTTGCATTTTATAGGTCTGCACAATGATATCAGATGTCGTCTTCGATCTGCTGTTAAATCTGTCAACAAGTTTAAAATCTTTGCAAAAATAAAATCAAATTTTATATTTTTTGACGACCATAAACTTCGAGTTCTCCAACACACAAATTTTTTTTATCGTTTTGGCAAGACAATATTTGACATTATATTGTGATTGCACTGCAACATAAACAAATAACTGCTGCTTGAAAAACAATGATGTTGCCGCTATACTAAAAGGTGAGTGATTCGTAACGAAAGGAGATTTTGATATTAAATCGCTTGGAGAAAGCGAATTTATAAATACCGTCTGCTACAAATTTGATTGATCGTGAGTGAATGTTAAAATATTTTGCCGCTGATATCATTGACGGAAATAATATTTCTTCACCTGTGAGAGTGTTTGTTGATATAACAGATTTGCCGAGATTTTTCAAATTGTATCGTCCTCGTCCACACGTATTATTTTCTTTAGAAGTAACAATGTCAAGATTTTCTAGTCGATTATCTAATCAAATACCGTTGATGTGATCAATGGCAAGACCTTCTGTAATAGATCCTGAAAAAAATTTCATAAATAAAACGATGTGAGAGATAACTAACATAACCGGTATTAGTACCTCATACTATCCCGTATTTATGATATTGCCAAGAACTTTTTTTGTTTGAATGTTTCTGACAATCCCTCCTCTACTAGCCTCGTAAAGATCATGGACAGGATGTTGTTTATATTCTTCTTGTAATTACAAATTTGCAATGTTATTGTCGGTTACCTGATCATTAACATGATAAACTTTCATTCCAACTGGAATATCATCATTGAATAAGGTCCAGATAAAATCATGTAAAACATTTTTCTATACTCTGCATCATCTTCTGTCTTTATCGTTATCCTGTAACCTTCTGATGTTAATACTCCGATCGCATTTTTCGTTTTGAGATTCATAACAGCACCAAGTTCATTGCCAGCGAACAAATTATGTTTTGGATGGCACAGAATATTTCCTGGCACCTTGCAAGATCGTTTACGATGATAGGTCGTTGATATAAATTTGCCATCATATACTGTACATTTGTCAAATCTCTAATTGACAATTTCGTATCGTACTATTAGAGAAATATAAAACATAATATTATATGATGTTGAAACTTGCAGATATAGCGAAACGAAGTTTGTTCGTGACAAAATATCTACCCCAAAAAATTGCAACAGCATTTGCCGTATTTGACAACAGCTGTAGATTTGATAATCAACTCTTACTAACAAATTTTTCACCAATAAATCTGTTTTATCTACTTCAGCCAAATGTAACGCATAAGGGTCTGAAGATTATTGTACAATTTCATGTTCGTTTTTCAAAGTTGAGTATATCATCAGATCGGCTAGTCGATCAGCATCACCACTAACAACAACAGCAATTCGAAGAACATGTCGATCCTTATATTGCATCGCTATCCCGTAGAGTTTTGATTGGAACAAATTTGATGTCATCGTCAGATGATATATTTCAGGAGATACAGAAATATGTTAATGAATACACAACATCCGGATCGGATTGGAGATTCCATAAATTAGCAGAAATTTTGTTTCATACTACGAAATATTATCCATTGCGAGGTAGCTCATATGTCGATCTGCCAACTAAAAATAAAAACTTAAAGTGTTATATCAATGTCAAGAACAACGATAACAAATGTTTTCAATGGGCGTTATTATCGGCGTTGTTTCCAGCAGATAAGCACACCGACAGAGTATCAAAGTACATTTAGCAATCTAAACTTTTCCGGAACTCTTTTTCCCGTTTCCGAAAAGAAACATTTCTGTTTCAGGTGTCACCACGGATGTAAGTCCCAGCTGGTATTAGATCACCATCTAGAATATTGTTCTAACGTACAGCAGATATCTATGTCAATATGTTAAAATATATTACAGTTTACGAACTACAGACACAAGATGAAAGTTTCGTTTACAATATACTACGATTTCGAGTCTATTCTACTTCTGGTTCTAGGAGCAGAAAATAATCCTGATAAATCTTCTACAAGAAAAGTACAAGAACATGTTCTATGTGGGGTTGCATGCAAAACTGTATGTGATGTTGATAAACGTTTATCAAAACCTGTTACACTTTATCGTGGTGTCAATCCTGCTCGGTGGTTGTTGAAAAATCTCATTAGCGAGGTTGAGGCCATCATGATGTTGCTCGATAGGATAATGAAAGTGTAAAACAAGAAACAGAACATGCTTCAGCAAAAGTCATATTTGCGAGCAGGCGTTTACGACTCGAGATCGAGTAAAAGATCACTGTCATACTACACGTAAGTATCGCGGTCCAGCTCATGACAAATGCAATCTTTAATATACCGCACCAAATTTCATCCCTGTTGTCGCACATAATTTTCGTGGTTATGACTCTCATAGTATCGTAGAAGCGTTCGGCAACAAAGATATAATTAACCGCCTAAAAATCAATAACAACGATAAAATAAAATGCATTCCTGACAATACGGAAAAGTATATGTCAGTGACACTTGGCAAGTTGAGATTTATTGATAGTCTCCAGTTTATGGCAGCATCGTTAGATGAGCTTGTGAAAGGCTGTGGAAAGTTTGATCCTTTGACTGATCATTTCGGTGACAAAGCAAATTTACTTACAAGAAAAAGTATCTTTCCATATGAATATCTTGACGATTGGAGCAGATTTAACGAAACAAGTTTACCTGACCAGGACAAGTTTTCTTCTTGATTAAATCTTGAAAGTGTCAGCGATGACGACTTTGTTTATGCTCAGCAAATTTGGAATGAATTTGATGTAAAACCTTCGGTGATTATCATGATCTGTATCTGATCACTGATGTGTTGTTGCTCGCGGATATGTTTGAAAATTTTAGAGATGTCAGCGCTGATAACTACGGACTTGACCCAGGATGGTATTACTCAGCAACAGGATAATCTATGGACGCATTACTCAAGCACAGCAAAATAAAAGTGGAATTGCTGACAGATCCTGACATGTTTTGTTTCATAGAACGTGGAATCAGAGGAGGAATAAGCATTATAACAAAAAATATGCTAACGTTAATAACAAATACATGAGCAACTATGATAAGACACTGCCGACGTTTTTCATAGTTTATTTGTACGCCAATGACCCCTATGGCTTTGCAATGTCTGAGCCTATGCCGTATGGCGGATTTCATTGGATAAGTCCAGAACAGTTTTTCAAAGAAACGGATAAAACTGTACCTGATAATATTGGGGGTTTTTTGTTGAAGTTGATCTTGACTATCCCACTGATCTTCATGAGGCACATAACGATTATCCATTTTGTCCTGAGTCAATGCTGATCGATTACAGTTTGTTATCAGAGCAACAACGTAATTACTCATCTTGTTCTAGTACTAGTGGTAAATCAGTTGTTCAAAAACTAGTACCAAATCTTCTTGACAAACGGAAATATATTTTGCACTATAAAATCTGAAACAGGCACTTGGTCATGGTCTGATACTAAGAAGAGTTCATGGTGTGTTAAAGTTTAATCAGTCGTGTTGGATGAAAGATTATATCGACTCTAATACTAGACAAAGAGCAGCTGAAACAACAGAATTTGAGAAAAACTTCTTCAAGCTCACGAATAAAAGAGTCTTCGGAAAGACCATGGAAAATATACGAAAGCGAGTTAGTATTGAGATCGTCAATAACGCTGAACGTCGTAATGAACTTGTAACATCTGATAATATTTGTTAGCAGGAAGATTTTTAATGAAAATCTTTTCGCGATACATAAGAGAAAGACAAACTTAAAGTTGAATAAACCGGTTTATGTTGGTATGGCAGTACTTGAAATATCAAAGACGTTAATGTACGACTTTCATTATGATTTTTTTTACGGTTAAGTGGCCTGATGCGGAATTGCTATTTACAGATACTGATTCGTTGATGTACAATATAGAATCTGATAATATTTACAAAGAATTCTATGAACACCGGGATCTGTTTGATCTTTCAGATTATCCAACAAATAGCGGATATCACTGCGATGACAACACAAAAGTAATAGGAAGGTTTAAAGATGAAGTTTCTATGAAAATTATAATGGAATTTATTGGATTACGTAGTAAAATGTACTATCTAAAATTATCAGATAATAAGGTTAAGAAACGAGCTAAGGGAATAAAAAGAAATGTGGTCGGTAGAGTAATCGGATTTGATAATTATAAGTCGGCGTTAGACGGTTTTAGTGGTCATGTTGAAATGATAGCAATAAAATCAAATCGTCATAAAATTGAGACGGATATTATAATAAAATCTGGGCTTTGCAATTTCGATGATAAACGATATTGTTTTGATGGAATTAATACATTTGCGTTGGGATATAAAATGTCTGATAGTGTTGATTTAGCAAGGTAGATTTTTTAGATTGGTTATTACAGTAAATCGCCAGCGATTTTATTTCTAAAATAAGGATAGTAAAACTTTTGTTTGAAATATGAAGTATTATGGAAGATATTACGGTGAAAGATACCACGTTAAAAATGAAGAGAATTCTCTTCCAGGGTAAGCATATGACGACTATACTTAACAACGAGAAGTATAGCATGTACATCAAAAATAGAAACAAGATAAAGTTGTCTCTTGTTTGCAGTGATTATTCGGAATATTTTGATAGACTTGCTTTGTTCACAAAAGAGCTCGTTAAAACTATTGACAATCTTTATAATCCAATATCGCAAAACAAATACACAAAATTTACAGTAGATGATGAGGTAAAAAAATGTTACGTTAATAAGACAATAGTTTCTCATGAAAACTTTATCAAAATGTTAGAACCGGATTCTCTTATCAGCGGTACAATAAATATGCACTTGTTCTGTCATGATGATGAGAGTTATAATATTGCAAAAAGCTGAGATGTTAAAAATATCTCTAGAAAAACTCTAGCAATTTTGTGTGAAATATCAGATATAAAAATTGCTAGCAATCTCTAGCAATTTTGTCTGAAATATATAGTGGCGTCACGGGGGGGGGTTACGGACCGCACCGGGTGACACCATCAGAGGGGATGACACCAAAATGAATGTCTATAAAAATGTTGAATTTTTGTGCAGGAAGGAAGTCCATGGGGATGACACCATGAGTTACCGCACATGACTATCTATAAAAGTTTTGAATTTTTGTGCAGGAAGGGGATCCATGGGGGTGACACCATGAGTTACCGCACTGGGTGACACCTACCCTAGTGACGTCACTGATAGTCTTATATAAGGGGGTGTTCTGGATCAACCCCTATTATCTTTGACGACGGCGACGATTCAATGGCATGTCCTGGACGAGTAAACGATTATGAAATAGACGCTGTTGCCTCAACAAGGTTGTTTTCTTATTTGTTTAGACTAACTTGAGGGGGCCATGGAGGGAGTGAGAATTATGTTGTCAAGTTCAAAATAGGGTTTTGGGCCTGAACACCCCCTTAATAAGACTACTAACATTCTCCTGCACTAGATGTTCTTAGAAACTGTGCGTCGACCTTGTGTGCCCTACGTCGTCGGCCCATGCGCAACAACACCTTCTCATTCTTTTCATGATATCTTAAGTAGCACGTGGACATATTTGCTTGAAAAAAAAAAAAAAAAAAAAACGCGTCAGTGATTGTTTTGATACATATCAGGGCTTGATATTCATGTTCTTTCAGCAAAATGTTATCCCTCAGTTATCAAACACTGTCGTTTTGAAAAGTACCAGTGATAATTTAATTAGTGCGTCTCACACAACGAGCCACGTACCCTCGCTTTTCGTAAAAAGGGCATGGGAATTACCTGTAGGAATATGTATATTTCTAACAGGTCGTCAAATTATCCCTTCCTTGTTTACATGACTTGTTTATATGTCGTAGAAGAGGTTCGTTCACTATTGTTATTAATGCAGCTAGCGTCAGTAACAACAAATCTGCTAATGACATTTCGTTGTGATTACACGTTCCTCCAATTGTTTCATTAATGCATTTAGCGTCAATATAATTCATAACAATTATGTTCTTAGAGAAATACATGGAAACTATGACATTTTTTTTTTTCATTCAAAATAAGTAGAAACAAGTAATAATGGGGATAACGCAATCATCTTTGTTATTATCCATCATCAGTTCTTCTTATGAAAAAGGGTCACGTTTCAGATACTTTAATTATAGATGGCCCATTGTGTGGGTAAGTAGGCACAAGAAAACCCCATGGGGCACTCACACTACACGTGTTTCGTGCACAAAATGTATATGATTACACGGGCGCCCCTTTCATATGGTCAGACAGCATCTGTGACCTTACCGAAAGTCGGAGAACGTATAGGATGAAGAAACAAGTGTGTTCTTCCCTTTTGAATCAAGTATATATCATTTGTTCATAATCTACCTGGAATTGGTTACGTCTTTCCAAATAAAAAGGGAGAGGCAGCATCATCCAAGAGGCAACTTCTGTTACAATCCATGAGGAAGTAACAGATGCCGAATAAGAGAAGGAAAAGCAGCACCTTCCTCGACAAAGATAATGAGTCTTACAAGAAGGACGCATATATCGTTATGGGTGTTGAGCTTCCTGTGATTGAGCGCACCCTCCCCCAGATATAAGAGGGAGGGTAAGTACCTTCCAAAAGCACAGTATTACCCTCCCCGTGTATGGTACAACTGAATTCCAATTACCCGAGGTCATTTCAAGAGCCGTTCACGTAACCGGAAGAGCGTAATACGTTGTTCTAGATCTTTCAGTTCTGAGGGAAGTTCCATTAGATCTCTATCGCTGTTGACCTTAGATGACCCTTATGGACAGTTAAATCGCTTCCTGTGAAGTGTCCAAGAACATATTTGTCACTATTTCCCGGCATTCCACTCACAGAAATTGTTCCGGGTGTATTACTCCTTTATTCCACGTGGGTCTGGAAGAGGAAGATGATATGGCCTTGTCAATTGTAGTTGATTCGTAAGTATTTGCTGATGATCAGGGGAATAGAGTACACGCTCCTCTTCTTGGAACTCCAAACCCTTTCACCAAGCGTCGCAAGTGATCGAAGAAGAGGAGGAGATATGGTCATTTGACAAAGCCAATAATGGAGTATACCGTGTCCTTCCCCTTATATATGCATTGGTGTTCGCCTGTGCTCAGAGATGTTGCCAAAGGTTGGGCAAAGGACAAAGATCGTCAACACAAAGTATTCATTACCCCTTCTACTCTGAGAACTGTAATTTCAGCCTCTGGCTATAGCGTTCATTCCCCTTTCTGGCCAGTCAAACCCCTCTCTTGGACGCCGCAGCTACACCGGGGGTGGGGGGTGGAATTTCGATGGGGCCGTTAAATCGTTAGAGGCTTTTTAATCCAAAGCCGGGTTCTTAGTGACTACGACATCACACGCTGGGCTGTTCTCAACGGCTTCTTTCAATTTACAGAAGGAAGAATCGTTGTCTGCGGTTGTCTTGCGGTGGCTATAAGAAAGACATCAAGACACGCATTGGATACGGCCATTACATAATCAGCTGAGCTCCTGCACCTCCGAAGAAATGTTGCATTGGATGCTTCAAGATTTTTGCTTTAGCATAGCAAAATTCTTCTTAGGGCTGCACACATTGAATCTGAGACTTTATTCGGTGGTCTCATTCCTACTATTGCATAATAGGACGTTAAGGATTAATAACATGGGTCCTTGCATTGGTTACTGTGTCATCGAACCGGCCAAAACACGAACACAACCTGTTCAGGCCTGGGCCAGATAAATTTTTAAAGAAGGGTTCAACGCATCCAGTCGTTTCTAATCTCCAGAATGGGCAGAGAACTCGGGTTGATTATTCCCTGCCTCCGCCTAAAACAAATTACGATAGTAGGCCTTCAAATGGGCATCTTCGTAACGCATCAGACCTGCAGACTGGACAGTTTCTGTCCATCTTCAAGATGCGTATTTCCACAATTCGAACTTTCCTCCGCACAAAATTACTTCCGGTTTTCGATCGGACACGAAATATTTCAATTAAGGGACATGTCATTTGGTGTAGCCTCAACGCCCCAGATCTTCACCAGAGTTTTGAGAGTAATAGCTGCGCTGTTGATGTACCTGGGGATTCCGCTAATGCAGCACTTGGACGAATGGCTGCTACACAACAACAGTCTCTATTAGGTCACATGACCCGCTGTATGTCAGTAATAACTTAGTTAGGACTTGTTCTCTGCATAGAGAAATCTCGGGAGTTCGTGTACAGTGGGAATTAATTTCATAAACTCTCTGGGTCGGGTTCATGATCCCCAAGAAATAATACACAAAATCCTTGAACTCTTAAAGACCAAGACGCCACTGTTCACTCGTCTTGTCTCAGGGCCGACAAGGGGGGGGGGGCAACCAAGAATGTATCCCCGGGGTCCGGGCCGAACAATGCTTTTTAATTTTATAAAGAAAAATTTTGTTCGAACAAAGGCTATGAGAGGCCCAGGTGTTTCTTACCCGAGGGCCCGTGATCGCTCTCTACGGCCCTGCCTGTCTGTTTCTGGGAACTTTAATTCCGCAGCGGATCCGGGATCCCTAAGAAGACTCAATTTACGTTCATTTCGGTTTCTCTTTTTGGCTGTCTGGAAACCCCATAAAGACTCGCTGTCTGATCGAATTTCTTTAGGGTCTACGTTTCAGTACCACCTCAAGTGGTGATACAATCAAGAAATGTGTCTGATATGAGGTCCTCTGCATATCCCCTGAACCTAACTCTACAACTTAGAAATGAAAGCCCTGTTCCATTCCCTAAAACAGCACATAATTCATGTCAAAAGGAATTGCATCATGGCCTCCTGAGACAACACATCGTGATGGCATACCTCAGACAACAAGAAGGCACTCATGCTCCTTCTCTCATCGTGTAAGTTTGAAACCTCCTATGTTTGGCCGGATTAGAAAAGATTACACTTAGAATTCGTCACATTCTAGGAAAGATAAGCATACTTGCGGATAATCTGTCCAGAACAGGCCAGACAGTCCTAACAGAATGGTCTCTAGATCAAGCAGTTGCAGAGTCTCTGTTCAGTCTTTGGGAAAAACCTACAAGGTCTTGTTTGCGACGGAACAATCTTTCATTTTATCTTTCCCCAGTATCAGTCCAAAGAGCTTGGGCAGTAGCAGTGGGAAAATTGTCCACTTGCGCATTCCCACACTTCCGCTTGATTACACAAGTAATTCACACGGCCAGGACATTCACAGGTCAGATTATCCTGATTGTACCCCAGTGGCCTTAAAGGTCATAGTTCAGGGACGTCCTCGACCTATTGATCGACCAACCCAAGGTATTACCTCAGTGGAAGAATCTGCCCTCTCAACTTAGAGGTACTTTGCTTCACACCAATCCTCAGATTTTCCACCTTCACGCTTGTCTTATCCCCAGCGATCTATCCGCCAGGCAGAGTTTTAGAGCAAAGTTTCCAACTGTATCATTAAAGTCCTACGACGTTAAACATCAAAGGTCTGCAATGCAAAATGGATAAACTTCTGTCACTAGTGCACAAGGAAACGCGTTAATCCTAGCAGCCCCTCTCTTGCAGCAGCCGATTTTCAGGAGATATTTTGAGGAGATATCTTGTTCATTCTCAAGAATCAAGAGTTTCAGGGCTGCTCTTTCAGACATATTTGAATTCTCCATAGGTCACTCAGATCCTCATTTGGCGGATCTTAATACGTACCTTTCATGTGTATTGTGGGCTCTGACAGAAACCCTGCTAAATTGCGCATGTGCCGATGACGTATGCCACACTGGGTCAATGCATATGTTTAAAACATTTCTAAAACAGGAGAATGCTGCATCTAGCACGGACGAGGTTTTTCCATTACGGAAAGATAAAGCTTAACAATAGTGACAGTTAAGTACTACATAATTAAATTTAGTCTTACTCCCCCAACATTTTTCCCTATTTTCTCTGTTTTATACTTTGATGAAATTAGAGCCCATGAAACACTGCAGTCATTCTACGGTCCAAAAGTTATATCTGAGTTTATTCGTATTTCTGACGCTCTATAATTTATCCAAATTATAAAATAACCTTCATAATATATACTCGTTAATATGGACTGAAGAGTACTGATTTTTTTTTTTTACATTTGTCATTTATATGCCAACATCAACCGTTCACATCAAAATTGATATATGGAAAAATAAAAACCAACCGATTTCAGCACTCTTTATCGCAATTTAATATTATGGATGATATCAAACAAATTCAGTGCAGAGCCTTTTTTCTTAAAAAAGAAAATTCGTATAATGAAAATTTAAATGCAGTATGGATATATTTATATATTAATGCATGAAATTGCTGAATGTAATTTGTATTCGGTCCACTGAGCCCCCGGGTGACGGAGTTGGTTAAGGCGCTCGCCTTTACAGATCACTCACACATCTCGCCTCTGTCCGCATGAGTTCGAGTCTCGGCTCGACCAGCTTGGGTATGTGAGAAAGCTTGTAAGTAGCTTTCCGTGGGTCAGCGGTTCTTCCTGGTTATTCTCCGCCAAAATATGCTGGCCGTCATGTATAGCCTATCATGTGCTGAAAAATGGCGTTAAACTCCACAAACCAACCAAAACGTATTCAGTCCACTTCTCATCTTCCAATAATATTCATAATCAGAACAAATTTGAGTTACATAGAACTGACGCTCTGAAAGAATATTTTGTTGTCTTTTTAGTAACTTATATTATGTCCGTCCGACCGTCTGTTACCAACTTCGTCTCCGCAAAATAACTAGGACTCGCAACAATATACAGTTATCAATCTTCACGGGTAAGAAAGAAGCCTGTTGATTTCAAGGTAAAAAATGTTCAAGGTCATGTGACAGAAAGAAGACAAGTGGTTTCCACACAGTAACATTAGCTCTACATCACACGCCAGGACCAGTCTCTGTAAAGAGCTTGTACTTGGTGTTAGAACGAAGCAAATCGATTTGAGGATCAAGAGTTCAGAATTCAAGGTCACCATTTCTAGAAGAAGAAAAATTGTTTCAGCACACAAATTTCAGTTCTCGAAGATGTACGTTTAATATATTGTATTGATGGCACATATTTTGGGTAAGAAAGAAGTTGATTGATGTTGGGGTCAAAAGTCTGGGTCACTGTGACTGAATGAAGAAATGTTTGATTAGTTTACACCTAAAACCATGAGCAGCGTTTGTGGATGGCGTCCACTTGATTTATGGAAGAAATCTATTGATTATGGAGTCAACGGTTATGGTCACTGTTGCAGAATAACGATTGTTCTATAGTACATTCCTTGGCAAAATTTTGTGGATCACCTGCACTATTACGCCGTAAATCGTTCCCCATCGTAAAATGCTCCCACAATTTTCGTTAATAAGAAGCCCCAGTCGGAGCTGTTGACAATGATGGTTACTTATTGATCATTTTGCGGTGCTAGTATACCTTCATGGGGGGGGGGGGGTGTATTGGTAAAAGCAGTACAATAACCTGAATTCTGGCCGTACTGTATTGATATAAATATACTTGATTTTTAAAAACAAAATCTTATTTTGGTAATATAATCTGGATATGGTCATAATTTGATAGCCAATTCTACCGTGGTTTTCATTGATCGGTGGTAGAGCTCTAGCCCTGAAAGCTAGAGTCCTTGGCTCGATACCCAATGGAGGCTGAATTTTTCACCACCTATTACAGTAATATGATATTTAAGACATGTATTTGTCGAAGGTGCAATAGGATGGTGCGTTCGAAGGAAAAAGAGATTCATAATTAGCACTCACTTCACCTGAGTATAAAAACAACAAATATCGATTTCAATGAATTTCTTTTGTCATAAAGTTATGCGATTGTGTTTCATTAAGCAGTTGGCCATTGTTTACATATATCCACACTGGTAACATTTTTGGGTATTTTCCGGCGCTTGCTTACCTTCCTCCCCATAAAGCTCTACATTGTCAAATGTCATGGGAGCGTTTTATGGTGGTAGTTCAACTTGGTCACACCGTTCACTCCCCTGGAGTTGTTACTCATTTTACCTGCCTTTCCAGAGAATTCTGGCTTTTGTTTTTTAGGCACATGTAATCACAGTAATTATTCCTTTGTCACAGTATATGCACTAGTTAAAAAAAAAAGGAAAATCACCTAACACGCAATATGTGCATAAAATTAATTAGTTTTTTTTATTACAATAGAGAAATACAACATAGGCCCAGAAATCGTTTTAGAATATCTTTCTTGAATGACAAGAAAACTCTAATAACTATTTAAGTATTCTGTATATGTCTACCATAAATTTCAGTAATTGGTACATTCAGCTTATGGTGTATGTCAAGGGAAACGATGGATGAAAATATATGGAATTGCAGTTAAATTCTTGGAAATCCTACTCACTCTGTTAATTGTACAAAATATAACTTATTGGTATTTTATCTTAACGAATTTAGTTTCAGAGACCAGATTGACCCTAGTGTGCTTTGGGCTATAATATTTACACAGTTTTTACCTTGGGCTATAATATTTACACAGGGCTTTTAGCTTGGGCTATAATATTTACACAGTTTTTACCCTGGGCTATAATATTTACACAGGGCTTTTAGCTTGGGCTATAATATTTACACAGGGCTTTTAGCTTGGGCTATAATATTTACACAGGGCTTTTAGCTTGGGCTATAATATTTATACAGGGCTTTTAGCTTGGGCTATAATATTTACACAGGGCTTTTAGCTTGGGCTATAATATTTACACAGTTTTTACCTTGGGCTATAATATTTACACAGTTTTTACCCTGGGCTATAATATTTACACAGTTTTTACCTTGGGCTATAATATTTACACAGGGCTTTTAGCTTGGGCTATAATATTTACACAGAGTTTTTAGCTTAGATTTTTAGCTTAGGCAAATCATAAAGGGGGGGGGGACGTTTAGCTACGTGTTTGCAACGTATTCCGAGTATAATTTGAACTTATTCAGCGCGTAGCCATTGTAGTCATCATGGTGAATACACCTTCCGCTACCGGTGACATCTACAAAGAAGACGAAGAATGGACGACCTAATAAAAATCTACTGTAGATGGGGAAAAAAATGGAAGCAGGAGGGAAAAAATACATGAGTTTGCATTCGTTCACACTGAAGCGTTGAAACACCATTGTATCCTTGTTTCAAACTGATATCGTAAAATACTTGCTCAACCTTTAGTGTTTATATTTTCACACTAGATTTGCTATTGTTTATAGGGACTCGTTTGCTCTGAATGTAAGCAGCCCACCAGCATCCATCATATAAACAACAAATAACACCGTTTGAGTTTTCATACTGTTCAAAAAGTGTAACCATTTTTCATTTGTAAATAGTGACAGCAATTACAGCATCATTCCCTAATTCATGCTTTAGGTTTAATAAATTGTAATTAAAAATGTATCATAGTACATTATCATAATATATTTATTATCCAGTATCCATGTATGTGGCTTAGTGGTTAGCATGCCGGACTCGTGACCGAAAGGGTATGGGCTCGAATTCTACCATTGGACCAGTCTGGGTCAGCTGCCGCGGTGTGCCCTTGGGCAAGGCACTTTACTCCAATTGCCTCGGCATTAAATAACCTACTTGTATTGCTGTACCGTAAAGCAACAAACCAAACCGTGCCCCATGCCTCAATATGAAATTCACAGCAAGGAAAAATAAATATCTGACGTGTGTCCTTGCTCAGATTGTAACATATAATTTGAACCACACAAGACAGTTTAATGAAGCTTCGGCCAGTTATATTTATGATTGGACAGAGGGTCACGTAGTAAAAAGCTTCGGCAACCACCCCACTCAACCCCCACCCCACCCCCAACCTGCCTCAATTTCAAAGTTACGAAAAAGAAAAATATAAATCAGTGGACGGTATGCATGAACGGGTATAACTTTTAAACCAATGATGCTATGTTAATGAAACTTGAGCCTGTTATATATTTTGCCTTAGCAGTGTCTTGTGTATTCACATTCTTGCCCTTGCCTCTAGGTTAAGCTCACAGCAAGGGATTATGTAACTCATATACATGTTTCCTTATTCAGGTTGTCACCTCTTATCAGCAACGAATATTTTGATGAAACTTTACCCATGTGCACATCTTATCCATATGTACAAACTGAAAGAAAATGTAAATTATACCTTTCACAAGATATTGGTGTTAAATTTCACCCTCTTTTTCGATGTCAACCTTTTGCTGAACTAAGAAGACAATATGTAAGAAGTCATCTTAAAAATGTTAATGCATAAAATATTGAGATACTAAAGAGCACACATGTTAACGTGATTTTTACATTAGCTAAGTTTACAGAACTAATATTGTGATCATTCTGTTCAAATTTACATTCAAAATAGTTATGTATATTTTGACTTTTTCTTCTCATTGTACTACATGTATCTAAATATTGATCAGAACCGTCTTCCCTTCTCTTTTCTATCTTTCTCTACCAGCTATATTACCACTGTTAATAATTTAATGGTAGCAGTAATGTTCTGTTCTCTTTATATAATAGTCAAGTTCCTTGTTCAGAGGTCGAGGTCATTAGTATGGTCAAGGTCATATCATGTGCCGTTAGCAATCCTCTTATTTATAAATATTTCGGATATTGCTATACATTATGTTATAGTTTCATTACTATTTCTCTTTTTCATCACTTCGTTTGCTTGTTTTTTTAGCTTATACTTTTTTTTTACACTTTTTTTTACCATGACTAATACAATGAAGCAGTCAGGTTTATACATTGTCGAAATACCATGTATGATCCTTGGTTTCTCTGTATGCGATTTTTCTTATAGGGAGAGGACTGGTGTCTGATCTCTTTGTAAAAACTAGTCTTCGATCCCTTTGCTTCATTTTAAGGCAATACAGTACTTTAAACTAAAATAAGCTATATATCCCACAAAAATCTCTGTGCTATTTGAATATCACGGTACAGGGGCATTCCCAGCTAACCAACTTGGTCTGATTTGAAATGGCTTTTGCTTTTAAGTTTGGGAGCATGGGACGTGTAAAATGTTTGCATTCAGATATCAAAGAAAAAACAAATTCAAATGTCAGAATTATAAATGTTTGATAAATTCGTTTTACCGTTTGATATGTTCCCTTTGTAGAAATTGTTGCAGATAATGCTGCATTAAATGAATTTTGCCATTTTTCTGTGCTCGCTTTAATTACGTTCATTATTTCGTTTCACAATATATACCTTAAGCCTAGTTTTTAAATTTGTGTGTAACCTTTACATACATGATTACAGATGTTGCAATAATATACTTCCGAAATTAACTAGCGTGAATTCGGAATGCGTGTAAATGAAAGCAAATGGAAAAACAGGTGCAGCAAGTTACCGTTTGTACTCGCTTATAACACAAGTCCAACTGCAAACTGCACAGACCCATATCTGCCGTTGCATAACGCTCCGGCAGGTCTCAGTCTGTGAAGTTTGGTAGGAGTAATCAGTGGAACAAACAAGATAGATCCTAATATGCAAGCGCATTATGTATTGCGGTAGATCGGGATCTTTGTTGTTTGCACTTTGTCTCGACGTATGAGCGAGTATAGATGATATAGTAAAACTTTCTTGTTGCCTGCTTATTAATTCACAATCACTTCTCCTTAACTTCTGTTTGTGACACGATTAATATCACACATCTGTGTTTATTTGGACCCGCACCCTTGTTTCGATGAGCTCCAAGTTATTCAGGTTATGGTTCAGTCCCATGTAAACTCCAGACGTTAGGTTCATCAAATCGTGTAAACGAATATCTTAAATATTATGATCATGTTATCGTTTCACTATTAATGATAGTTTTCTAAACGTGATGAACTTGGTACGGGTTGTTTCACCGATTTTACTGACTCGCATCACGCTATGAATTCTGCCACCTGTTTCTTGGTGAAGTTCCCAATATGGGGCTATTAGTAATTTACGGAACGGAACGGAATCAGAATGGTAGAGCCTACAGTATTTTCTTTCATTAACTGATAAGTAGCTTAACTGCAGTGTGTTATTTTAAAGTAAATAAATATAAAGCTGTGATTATGCCAGAATGAACGCAGCCACATAATAAAGAATGAAACATTTAGGTACATTCTGTTAAATTCCTTATTTTTAAGAGTTCGTTCTATTCCACCAAGCACCATATTTTCTGGTTCTAAAAGGCAGTTACTAAGTTTACCGTGATTGATAAAATTATTTGGTAAAAAAATAAAATATACACGTACTAACCGAAAATAGTGAACAATATTCTTTAAATTTTAATACAAAGTACTAATGGTGACAATTTCATGTAGACTGTAGAGGAACTGATATCGTGTACGTTGTTATGATAAAGTGTAAATTCATTGCTTTCGAAAAATAGGTAGTTTCCAGCCATTTAGTTTAGGTACTCTACCGTCCCATATAACTAACTATCTGAATCACTAACTGACAAGTCGTGTGACCTCATTACGAAGTGCTTAAAAGAGTTAAATGTTATGACTCAACTTAAAAACAAAAAAAAAAAAGCGAAATAAACTTTCTCACATCGCAATATGATAATTCATATATTGAAAGTATCGTTAATCTTTCATGTTTTTTTTTTAATTTATAAAAATAAATATTGACGATAAGTACACGCATTGTATTATTTGCGCTTTATTTTATTTTATTTTTTTTTTCTTGTAAAGTAAATATTTTCGCGGTTTCTGTAATATTTCTGTTGAAGACCTAAGTTCGAAACCGGTCGGACGTGCCGTAAGTTCAGTATGAATTATGATTGGTGAGTAGATGTAACTAAGTTACTTAACCGTATCAGACAAGGTGTAAATAGGAAAACACTGATAGATCGTTGTAGTAGAGTAGAGTAACAGTTGGTGAATAAGATGTTAAACTTCAGCTGCCAATCACTGTTAGGGAGTGGAGGGAAATATGATGCATGTTATATCCCCCACCCGCTATGGTGCTTTGTTTATCGTTATCTAGGAGCTGATCGACCACGGTGTTATGGCCCGGATCGAGTATGTAATAACATAAAATATCAATCAATGGATGGAATAACCGAAATCTGAGCAGAGATATAGAATGGAACAACATGAGCCCCCATATGTAAAATATAACAATTTAATCAATCACATAAACAAAATTAAATTGAACATGGCATTTGAAAGATGCACTTTCTCTTAGAAACATAATTACAAAATTTAAGCGAAATACAATTCCTGTTATACCGATAAAACAAATTTCATCATATAATCGAGTGACTGATCGAACTCAAATTGCCGACATGTCAGCATAACCTGATTGCTTCCTGTCCTTTGCAAATCAATGTTGGTGACAGGTGAACGTTGCCGTATATCTTTACCTTTTCTCTCCTGTCTCTCTCCATCCAACCTCTTCGGGTCATCAACCGTAATTTGGCTGTCTGTTGTCTTTTCCCACTACTTGGTGCAGAAGTATGGAGCTATATTTCCTTGTGCTTTCCCGATACTTGCTCCCTTTTCCATGAAGCCAAATCTCTCTCTGGTTCCGGTCTCTCAAATACTTCCAGACCCACGTACCTTAGACGATTTATTTAACGAGAGAACTTACTTATTAAATTCCTCTAAGTCCCTCAGCCTCCCAGCAGAAAAACTTAGACTGATTTCGCGAGTGAGATTACTTAATCCTTGGATTTCGTCTTTGAACACGCACGCACGCACGCACGCACGCACGCACGCACGCACGCACGCACGCACACACACACACACACACACACACACACACACACACACACACACACACACACACACACACACACTCGTTTAACTTAGCCAGTCAGTATTAACTTTCTCTAACCACCAAATTTTAACACTCTCATCGAAGTCAGAATAATTCTCTTTAGTCCGCCTTTATTAATAACTATTCTAGAAAATATCGTTTTATGACACCTATTTCAAATAGCCCATGATTTCCCAATATATGTATTTGGCTTGTCTCAATCTGTCATTCATCCACTTAACCCTACATTTACATATCTGTAGGACGTTTTCGTTGCAGATCCTAGTTAAAATCCACTCATGCCACAAACAGAGCATTTCCCATCCTTCGCAGTCAGCACTTTCTTGCGAGCCTAGCCCGTACATCAGTCGTAATGGTTACGTGTCCCGCTGACCATGATAGGATGGATGTACTGCGAAATATCTCCCAACTTTTGCACCGTTACAATCACTATTTCAGTTAGTTTCGAATTACTATCATCCAATTAAATCACGACAAGGAGTCCCCTTTCCTTTGAATGCATTCCCCAATCACATTAGCATTATGAAAATAAACTACCTCCCGAATTCCTTTCCTCTGGAAAAGACAAGGAAGGTCGTGCTGCAAACACTTTATGGTTGTTATTTTCCGAATTTATTTAGTTCTTGTCATTTCATTTAAGCAATGGTAAGGAAATGCAGTAAGTGCAAGAAATAAAAAGCTGATGAGGACACACGAGACGGGACTTGCTTGCAGTAATGTTCATCATCCACAACCTGCATTGTTTGTGTATTATGACTGGAAGGCATCTGATCCACTGTGTTGCGGAAAAGCATCAGGCGCAAGGAGAGATATGCGAAGTCTCGGACGGAGCTCGACGTATTGAACCTTCGGCCGAAGACTGCATCGATTGCTAGCATAGTAATGATGGTTTCCCAACCACCATGAAAAACTCTGCGTGCGATGCATACTGTGACGATTATATCAGGTGAACTGGAGGAACAAAGTGTTGCGGAATTCCTATACCTGCATTCTTTCTAGTCATATCGCTACGATGTATGCAGTGTGGCAGTTTATAGTGATGTCTAGCACTGGGGCATCATGCCGCAGACAAGTAGCATGATTTTCCACCCAGTCACATTATCCTGACACCAGGCCGACCAATCCTAACACTAACCTCTTAATGTTGAGCGCCATGCGAGGCAGCTGATAGTACCATTTTTTAAGTCTTTGGTATGGTTCGGCCAGGTTTCGAACCCTTCCTCCCGCATCCGAGGCGGACGCTCTATTGTGAATTATTCAAAGGAGTTCTGGACAACCCCATCTTGACAATGTCACGATTTCAGGTTTTGAAATTTATACGGAACTTTTCGGGTTTTTTTTACTTTCACAGAACCTTTTCAAGATTATTTTGGATTCATTTCATAATACTGCAAGTTCCTCTCACATTTCCATGTATAACTTTGATAATCAAATTATTTAAGTTTTGTTGGTTTTTCTTATTTCTGTTACTTAGTTTGTGACCATAGATTCGTAACAATTATCATGGGCATTAATTCTTCAGTTGTTTTTAATATACAGACGAATCAAGTGTCTCGCATTTTTTAAAGCTGATCAAAATCAGACTCGAGTTGAAATCGTCAAACATGTTTTTGCCAGCACAATATCCAAACTTTGCCATAATCCTGTATATGTTTGACTGAGTCCCTTAATCACAGGTTTGCTGAGGGGCAGGTGACTTGAAAGTCGCCATGCGGTTGGAAGAGCGGTTTTCCCGTGTATGAACAACATGCCAAAACAGTGAAAACAAAATAGCATTTAATAATTTGATAATCAGATTAAGAAGGTCTGAAGTGGTGCGTCGGGAATACTTCGAGGAAATGTACTTCCGTACCGTTCACAAATAACGAATTATGTTGTACAGCGTACTAATTTATTTTTTAATTCTGCTCGTATATGGTGTGTTGCCGACTTCCGAATGCCCACCACTTTGCGATATAAAGTGAAGGCTTCAGTAGACTTGGAAGACGAGGAAGAACGTTTCTCCTTCCGTCTGCTGCCACAAATGACATAGAAAGTGGAACTATCATACCGCATCTTATATAATATATGTGATACTTTTCTGAAAGCCAGCTACCAGGGACGTTTTCGTCACGCTGGTATCGAACACATTTACCACTGAGTTTCAGACATTATATACAAAAAAAAAAAAAAAGTTGTTTTGCAAGGGGAATCAAAATTGTTTCTATATCGCGTCTAAGCTCGTGCATAACGGTGTGGCAACATCTTCTATGTAAAGCATATCGTCGCATAAGAGTCTGTTGCCAGCATTTCTAAGGTCATTATCATGGCTGAACACAATTCTATGGCTTCAGCTAACTTAGATTGAGTAAGATGCCACGCTCGTCATCACTCATTCCTTGTCTCTGTGTAATACTCTTCGGGTCACCATTGCTATTTGGTGGTAGAACGGAGGACGTGCGGAGGCAGGCAGTGCACGAACTACCTCTCCAACTTGCCGTTCAGGCTAAACGAGTCCTATCCTCAACGTAGAGATGGTGGTCGGCAAAGAGATGGGGATGAATACTGACTAAAAACAACAGTTTCAGGCGGGAACAATTCTCTCAGAACGGGAGGCAATTGAGTTAAAAGGGATAAGGAACAAGTTTTCTCCTTCCAAAACCCTCCAAACAACCTTCTTTGATTTGCCACCCCATCCGTCCACAGACAGCCTACGGTTTACGTCAGACATTCATTTTCATCAGTATTGGGTCGTCAGATTTGGAGAAAGCGAAAATGTTGCAAAAGATCTTACAGCTACTCGACAAGCGGGGTTTTATTCCGATCTTTTCCTAGTGCCCAAAAACAGTGTGAAACTCAGGCTAGATATAGACCTCAGCCAGCTAAACATATACGTTGCCACAACGAAGTTAAAATTAAAACGGTATGGTCATTCATACGTTTCATAAAATGGACGAATTTGCGATCAGTTTAGACTTAACCTGCGCATGCTTTCACGTCCCGCCCTATTCACCCGGCTTCACGCAAGTTCCTTTGATCTGCCTACAACGAAAAGTATACCAATTTCGTGAACTCCAATTCGATCTTCACATCAGTTATTAGGCATTCGCAAAAGTCATCAAAAGTGTAGCCACTCGGTTCAAATCGACTCCGTCAACAGCGGCAGCTGCGCATCTGGGCAGTATCCTCGAAAAACCCATGGTAAGTTCATTTCTGGTGACGGGCTGAAACCATCTTCTGGCCCTTTTAGGTCATCTAGGCATTGTAGTGAACTGGAAAAAGTCCGGTCTCAACCCATCTAGGCATTTTTTTCCACCTGGCCATGGAGCTCCTGATCAATCTCAGTTTTGTCCGTCTCACTCACGTACGCATTGCGCGGATTATACAACTTGGTGGAGTCGATTTCCAATAGGGATTGATTTCAACGAGCGAATTTTCGCAGCGCCTCGGTTTGCTCAATGCAGCAGCAAATTCTGATCCTTCCTGCCCCCTTCCTCTAGGGGGAGTCAGAAAGGATCAAACTTTGCTGAATTCATCCTTCCTGCCCGCCCCCGCCCCCACATACCGCTCCGGTAACATAAATGGTTAGATCATCCTCAAATGCGGGAGGTCGCGGGTTCGAACCCCGGCCGAGTTATACCAAAGACATAAAAATAGTACTAGCAGCTGCCTCGCTTGGTGCTCAGCATTAAGAGCTTAGTGTTAGGACTGATCGGCCTGGTGTTATGATAATGTGTCTGGGTGGGACATGATGCTATGTCTGCAGTATGATTACCCCGTGCTGTATACATCACTATAAACTGCCACATTGCAGACATCGTAGAGATGTGACTGAAATTTGTTTAAAAGCTAAGTTAAAAATCAAAATCACACACACACACACACACATACACACACACGCGCGCGCGCGCGCGATCCAAAGCATAACAGATCTTGTATGGCATGCATTCAATCTTATCGAGTTTCTGTCTCCCTTATCGAAGTTTCAATCTCCGTTATCTAGCTTCACAGCAGAGACAAGAATTGAATATAGTGGTTCCAGTGGTTCAGCCCAGATGACCACCAGATCTA
This sequence comes from Megalonaias nervosa, assembly GCA_016617855.1. NCBI lineage: Eukaryota > Metazoa > Mollusca > Bivalvia > Unionida > Unionidae > Megalonaias > Megalonaias nervosa. The sequence goes on along the minus strand of JAECUM010004702.1, from coordinate 12,247 downwards.
ACCTCCTGGCTTTCGCTAGATTTGGCTGGATTATTTTTTTATTAGTGAGAAGAAATCTTTGTTTTCTTCGTATAAAGATATGGTCGTCAAGGGTTACTTAGCTGTCGGTTGTGCTGCTGTCATGTTAGGAGAGCGGGTAATCCTTCATATATGGAATGTAATCATTCTTTCCTTGAAATGTGTCCGTGGTAGAGGTGTGAAGCTCAGCATATTCTCCTCCTGTTACCTATTCTCCTATCGTTTGTGTGATTGGGACATGTTTCCAATGGAGAAAGCAAACTTTGGTTTCAGTAAATTACGTTTCTTCGAAAATACTAACCCGGTCGCATTAATATTAAAACCTTCCAACACCTCCCCCGCAAATACCAACATCCGTGTTGATGCGTCACTCAGGGTAAAACTGGTAAACACCCGATTGAAGGAAAGACATCTAGCGGTGGTAAGGGGTGGTAATTGTAAGAGTTTCTTCCCGTTGTTTATATTGCGCATGGACGGAAATGAATTTTTTCGTCTTTTCGGGAAACCTGGATTCGGGAGGTAGCATAGTTTATTTTCTGAACGTTAAAGTGATCAGGTATATATTCTAAAAAAAAAATAATAAACTTGTTCTTTCCAAGATAAGATTCTTCAGACTGAAAGAAATGGTATGAGCTCCCTCTTAGGCCTTGGCCTTGAAGTGACGTCACAATACTTATTATATGCTCATTTTTTTCTCCGTTAACTTTACATTGTCAGAATCGTGCAATATTTTACTATATTGCTCACCTTCATACTGCACTCACGTGCAAGACACGTGTGCCCAACAGTATATTAGGAACTACTTTGTAAACAAATAATGTACACTCGTGTAGTAGACGCTCTACGTTTTCGTTGATTAAATTTGTTTCTGAATGAACTAGGTTAAAACAGATGTTTCATGGACTGCCACATATCATCAGCTTTGGCACATTCCGCGTTAACTTTTTTGATACAATGTTTCAGATTTAGGCTAGCTATAGACGCCAGATAGGGTCCCTACAAATAACATGCAAGTTATAAGACATAAACTGTCTTCTTTAGCTGGTAATAAAAAAATGGCGAAAATATACTTACAATTTTATATCCTGAATTTCCTCAAAATGTACTTTCTTAGTTCTGCAAATCAGAATTACATGAGCCATGTCATGGGTTCTCAAGGTTGATCACACAGTTCGAAACTGTACTGTAATTTCGAGTGTATTCCAAGTGCAGTTACATCCTCCATAATGCACTCAAAATGAAATAAACATTAAATTCCACAGCGTCTTTTCGATAATTGCAATTGAAAGACTTCATATTTTCCCCACATTATGATCTGAATCATTCAATGACAGAACAGAAACACGCATGCCGATGTGAACACACTTCAGCCTCGCTGCTTCAATACGATGTATTTCATGTAGAACTGGCACAGACGCTGCTGGAATCCGATGTAAGTTACTTCATGCAGATAAATCCTGACCATAATCACGAAATTGCATCGAATCGACAAAAATACCAAAACGTATTTATTCCAGATCAAATGGAAAAGTTGTTGCAATGCGCATTCATTCACAATATGACTCCAAATTTCAATTTTAAGTAGACCAAACGTCATTTTCTTTCGAAACTTACGTCTAGCGCGCGACCAACTTCAAATTTATCTGGGCGGAGTTACGTGCGCATTGATAATGTTGTGTAATGATGCATCTACGCTTGTGTATTTAGTTTGGAATACGGCATACATTCAGTTACTTTGTTTCTTGTAGTATATTTTTATTTATATATTTAAGCCTTGGGTAGAATAAGAAAATGAGCATATAATAAAAAGGTTACTGCATTTGTATGGGAAAATATGAACTCGTTTTGTCGGATGGATATACTGCACTCCCAACGTCGTGCAACATAGCCATCCGAAAAACTCGTTCATATTTTCCCGTACAAATGCTGTAACCTATAAATATTGATTGGTCGCATATGACCAGATTTCGTCATTGAGAAAAAAATAAGCGCACGATGTTAACTAAATTCCAAAAATAAAAACATGATTTCAATAACTTGATGTAGAATAAAGATATGCTTTTTTAAATGCAGGAATAAAGTTGCTTGCAACACATATTTGTATTATTTTCCTTATGCCTAACTACCGTGATCATTTTGTTTCTAAATGTGCTGTCTTAATTAAGTTCTGTATTCGGATTTTGTGTGCAAACACTTTCGTCAGTAAGGTGCAATGCATTGTATGTTAATACAAAAAAAAAATGAGAATAAAATGCATTTTCATATTATCTTTCTGAGATGGGATCGTGATAACTATATTTCTAATGCGCGGCGCTTGACCTATAGTTAATATAAAAATGAGAAGACAATAACTTGTAAAGTTTTATTTTATCATATGCAGTATCGAGCGAAACATATTTTACACTGTTCACATACAATGAATTTAACACGGTTTGAAAATCTGAGATTGTGGTATCAATTTATGAAAGATCTGCCTTTATATCAGTTTTAAGACAAACATTCATTTTATACATATTTGCATACGCAAGTGCCATTCGGACCACTTCGGCTGTTTTTCTAAGGCAAATTATGTCTCTGATGTATGTTGGCACAGTAATTTACAAAAAAATCATACATTTTCTTAACCGCGATTTTTTTTTCGCAAAAAAGGAAACCGTAATCTATTCGTACCACCTCATCTATTTCTACGATTGAATTGACCTTAGGCTTAACAGAGAAGTTACGAAATACAAATCTGGTCAATTCTTGTTTCGTAAATAACTGAGGTGACCCGAACATATATTCGAGGGATGATCCGTAGGATTTACCTCGAAGCTACAAATAATCGAAGTGCTAGAAACGTGGAAACATATGCACTTGTAGTTTCGATTGTGTTCATGGATTCCAGGACGTCTGCGAACCAAAATCTATACATAGCTGGCACAAAATGTTCAAGCTTAAAGAGTCAGCTTATGCTCTAGCTTTCAGTTTATAATAATGGAGCAAACGGTTAAAAATATTATTGAAATTTTGTATTTATATATTTACTACTTGTAACAAAATCTGTTTCTCAGATGATTATAATTTTACTGAAATCACGGAGATTTGGCAATTAAATTCATATAGTTGAAAGCCAGAGTTCAGTTTTTGTCCTCAAGACGTTCTTGAGTAATATAATAGACTGATCAACTTATCTTTTTATATTTTATTAAATTTGTTTTGCCGATGCAGTACTCTAGCAAATTACAACAACTGTACAGAATAAAACCTACTGAAAAGTAGAAATAAAATGGTGCTTTTTTCAGACTGAGAAGCACTGTAAGAGTTAGACGGTGAGTATTCATCCCTTACATCCATATTGCTTGGAAGATCATTATACACAGGCCCAAAGAAATACATAAGGCAAAATCAATGTTTAAGTACGTGGACATATTGGGATTACGTCAATCAAGAGGTGTGATCCAGACTAACTGAACTGAATTTCGCGCGCTGTGATATCACAATGAAAGCTGCGTACGTTGAAAAGAATTCATTCTGCGTTGTTATTTGTTATGATTAGACTCGACGTCTATTTTTTGACCCATTTTAGTTCCTGGAAAACATAATAATAGTCCATAGCAATCAATAATTTTTGTCTGGATATTTACATTTAAAGTGCAAAGCATTCAACAATCAGGACTGAATAGACTTTTATTAAACTATTTTAGTATTAAATTTTAGAACAACAATTAATATTTAATTTCAGATGACCACGTGACATACGCTTTAAGATTATTGCTAATTCAGTAAAGTTCTGCGATCAACGCAGGCACGGTAGGAGAGGGTCGAAACAGCGCGTTTTGTATTCTGTTTTGAATGAGATAAAACCATTCTTTCGAACACCTTACCGACGTTGCTGAGGAGTGACATGACTCTTTAGTAGGAAATAATATATTTGTCCCCTTTTCTAAATAGCGATAATACATTAGCTAACCTGCTGTGTTTCTTGCATTGCTTAGAATGTAGTGACGTATTAGGTAGAAGTGCCAGGAGTGTACTTCCTCTGTGAGCGACTGGTATAGAACAAGTTCACATCAAGTGCACAAATAGTGTAAGCTTTAGCTTGTACCCATGGTTAATTATCATCGTTCTCATGTTGATTTTAACAGCGATGCTTTCTAATACCTACTAGACAGTACTTTAGGGAAAGAGGTATTTTTATATACGCCAGCACTCTCTATACATAATTCAGATTATAATTAAACTCAGTCATAAATAAATGCAAAAACAAAGACACATATTTTTATTACTACTTCTGAAGATTATAGATCATAATGCTGTCGTTCAACAGGTTTTGGAAACGCCCATTACTTTGTACATTTGCAGTCCATAGATGTGTGAGTTGTGGTAGTTTATTTATTTATTTATTTATTTATTTATTTATATCTTTGTTTAGCATATAACCTACTCTGCGTATAAACGAACATCCTTATATCAGAATTAAAAAAATAAACCATACACTTCGAAGTAAGGGTTAGTCTTCGACAAAGAGGAATTTGACGGAAGCAGAACATCTGCCACAAAATGTAAATGCCATTGAATACAAAAAAGTGTACACCCATGATAATCACTATTGGTCTGGATTTAAATCCATCCATACCATGACCGCAAATCCTGAAGTATGCTCAAAACAAAATAATGGTGGGGGAACATATGTACAATCACTTACAAAGAAGCTTTCACACAAGCTTCAGCTGATCAAATGAAGACATCGACTGAAACCATGAAGTCTATACTTTGAAGCTCATGCCATATCAAAACAAGTTTAAGGGTAAGCATATTCCACTTTAAAACAATGTGGCATTTTAAATAAAACAGCTTAGGAAATCACGCAACCTTCAAAACTGTATGACACACTTTATTATATTTATTAGATTCGTTTGGTACCCTAGCTCAGTACACTAGTAGCAGAATTACGACAGTATAGGGATCAGGGTACCAGGCAGTTTTTAAATGCGATTGTTATACGAATTATATTGCCCTCCTGTTGTGATGTTGAACACTTCCAAAAATTGTTGATGGGTGCTTTACTCCGAGAAATATCAAACAAGGCTTGCCACGTGTATTTAGCACAAACGATCTTCCTAAAATCACGCTTTTCGTAGTCTTGAAATCCATCCATAACATGAATTAATGAATGCATCTTCCATCTTCCAAGATGGGAATTCACAAGATGTTTTACAATCAAGCGTGTATTATCACTGAATTTTCTGTCATTTGGGGGACTGAGCTCCTTAAATGTACTTCCTGTAAACAGCGTTTAATTGTCATGAAATGAACAACGCACATCTGCTTCATCACATTTAACATATTATCTGTACATTTATCGTGAGTAAATTCACAACGCACATTCTTCTATCAATGTGATACATCTTCCCATAGAATCACACATATGAAAATGTTAAAAAATCAGTCTTGTAATTTTGTACCTTGAAAGTTGCACTTCAGTTCCATATTATTCTTCCTGGCAATGGGGGTCGATCGTTTACTAGTACAAGAGACAGTATCACTACAAGAAATCCAGCTACTGACTCTTTTGAAGATATCGGTCAAATGGATTCCTCCCTTTCCTTTTCGGATTTGAAGGCAGACTCGATAATTTTTCTATGTAAATGGAATAGATAAATGAGTAAAATTCATACAGTAGAGCTCCATTCGTCTAAACGCTTCTAGGGACTAGACTGAGTTTATTTTGTCTTAAAAACATATTTGCTTGTGTGTGTTTTGTGTGTATTAATTCGTAATTTGCGAAAGTTTTTGACAGAGAATGCCATGTGTAAATCCTCTACCGTCTTTGTGCGCTAATAATAGCAGTTTTGATTGCAGATTTTTTCTAGAGGTTTACATTCATTGAATGTAAGCATTTCTCCGACTAAAATAAATTTACACCACAAAAAGTGATATTGTGTTTTGGGCCTTAATCAGGTGAACTTAGAAAATACTTGCCATCAAAACTGCTGTAACTGACTGAGATCGCACATAACTAATGCTTAACATATTTTGTCTTTAAATTTCGATATAGAAAAGAAAAGAAAACAAATTCAGGAGAGAGAAAATTCGGTTTACTCAGAAGACACACACACACACATGAAAACTTTTAACAGAATTCGAGTCCCAAATCTTTAAGTTCGGGAAACATACAGTCTACTGTCGTTTATCCGACAACAAAGTCCGTTGCATCCAATTTGTATCGGATTAATTCGAGCGTCGGATAAATCATACGATTATGCAAGCATGTTTACTAATTGGGTCCATATTAATATCTGAATGTTTATCAGCATGATCACAATGCAGGAAATTAGGACTCATCCGGAGTTCCATCACTTTTGACAATTAGGCAGCAGAAAATAGCGTCGGATTGACTCAAAGATGACATAAATAAATGTTTTGTATCGAAATGAAGCTATCAGAGTAAAACATGAGACTGTCTGGTAAGTCCTTAGTTTAAGTAAAAGAAGAATCGTTCTATTATATTTCGTCATATAAAGTAGAGTGGTCCAACTGCAGGCCCATGGGACAACTGTGGCCCGCGCTCATAGAAAACTAAATTCTATAATTAAAGCATATTTACTTTGTGTGTGTGTGTGTGTGTGTGTGAGAGAGAGAGAGAGAGAGAGAGAGAGAGAGAGAGAGAGAGAGAGAGAGAGAGAGGAACTTTGCATTTTTGGACTATGTGGCCCACGGTGTTGAAGATGTTGGACCACCCTGATATATGGTATCGCTCCACTAACTGAGCCAATGAGTTGTAATTGCATCCTATAGTTGAGTCTCTAAATAAGTCGTTTATGTTTTCTCTGATTTATATCGAGATTTGCTAACCATTCAGCAAAAAACAGCATTAAAGCTTAAACTGAAAATTAAATGTATATTGAGTTCAGCTTGTTGGCTTTTGCGAACGATGACAAAGCAAAGAAATCTGATTCGACTGATTCAGAAAAGGTCATACATACTAACAATCCAGTTATTTCTTTTAATTGATTGCAACTATTTCCAAATAATGCAAAATGACCTATGCTGATTTTCATGCGGCAGAGGTGAGGTGGCAGTGATCGGTAAATGAGAGTGCTTTAGATCAACAGTCCGAATAAATGTTTTTCGGGAAAACGAGGCTTGTAAGAAGCACAACTTTCTCTTAATAACATAAGTAAGGGCTGGACTAAAACATTAATTACTTAGATTTCTGGACATTTATACTTATTATGCAATACAACAACAACAAATAATAATAATAATAATAATAATAGTTTAAACACTTTTCATTGATTATCTTTTAGATTCACAAATAATTGTAGATAAAAATCGTTATAGCGTTCTTCGGCAACTAGTATTTTCAAACTTTTCAAGGAAGAAAAATTTAGAACCCAATAATGATAATAATAATAATAATAATAACAATAATAATAACAATAATAATAATAATAATAATAATAATAGTGATATACGATCAGTATTTGCAATTGCATTAATTTTGAAACACACACCCACACACGCACACACACATACACTCAAAGTTGTACTCCAAATAGGAGGCAGTCAAATGGTATAAGCACAAATTAACCAACCGTGAGTATCTTAAATGGTCAGATATTACGAGTGAATAGATAGATATACACGTAAACCACTTCCACTTGCATTGACATAAATACAAGTTAATATTTGATGACATGGATGAGAGTGTCTAAGATTCAAAGATCTTATACTACTTTCAGTTTTCTTATTATTTTAAATATATGGGGACGTGCTACTTTGCCATTATTATCAGATGCCAAAGTCGGCACCTGCAAGGTCATAAATTCCAGCAGTACCGACACAGGTCTCGTTTTATATGAAGTGACACGCACGAGTCATGGCCATTTAATGTTTTCTGAGGTTAGTGATTATGCCGGTTTTGTCCACTTCGTTTTGAATATGTGGGAGAGGCATACAAATTGTACAATACATTAAGATGCAAAAAAATGTACATGCATGCAGGTGCATGCATCGCGACTACATTGACATCAGTTACATTAATACGTTATGACACGTGTGTAAATTTATGTTTCCTTTATCTTGTAAATGACTAGTGTACGTGCTGCGTTTGCAATACATTGCAGACATATGCATCTGCACGAGCGCGAGTCCCATTTATATAGATTGAATGACTGACTGATTGATTGTATTTTTTACGGCGCACCAGCACTGTTAGGCTATTTAGCGCCATACAAAAGGTTATATGTGTCATCATTTCAAAATGATAAAAGGTTTCATATCGACCAGCGATATCAAAACCAAATAGTTGAAAGTAAAACGATAAGATGGTAAGGGTAATATAGAAAGCTTCCCGATCAACGGAGAATGTAAATGGTGTATGTTAATAAAGACAGATGAAAAGTTTTTGAAAATAAGGGACGGTTTATACATTACATAAAAATGCTCAAGGTGATGGCATAAAAGTTATAGCTTAGAATAAATGTTTACTTCTTTCAGGAATTCTATAATACAAGTGAAGTTTATTGTATCAAAATGTTCCTTCGTGTCATACACATTGTAGTACTGATCACTCGTAGGTTGCAGGTCGAAACACTCCATCATAAAGTGATTAACAGTGAATGGTTCATTGCAAGAAATGCACTCTGATGGGTCTTCGCCTTTTAGTATGTGGAAGTGGGTTATATAAGTATGACCAATTCTAATTCTTGCAATGACTACCTCCTCCCTACGGATGGTTCTGTAGGAAGGAGTCCATTCTCCTAGGGCTGGCTTGATGGCGTGAAGTTTATTATTCGCTGTATCATTCCATGATTCCTGCCACTTCTGACGTAAAGACTCTTTGATAACAGGTTTAAAATCAGTATACGGTATTTTAAAATCAGATGGTTCGAGGGATAGGGCCATTTTAGTAACACCATCTGCTGTTTCATTACCTTTAATACCAATATGGCTGGGTAACCAACAGTATACTATATTGTGGGAGGTACTCAGCTTAGTATTTTTGAGGAGAATATTGGTTAATAATGGGTTCTCCAGTTTTCTATTGTGTAGTGACTGAAGTACTGATAGTGAGTCGGAGAAGATGATGCTGTTTAAAATACGTTTGTTTTCGATATATTGCAGAGTGATTTCGGCTGAAAAAATTGAGGTACCATTTGGTAAGCGAACTTGTGTTGTGTGTTTTCCACTAACGAAGGCTCCAGCAGCCTTTTCCTCATCCTTTGATCCGTCAGTATAATTCTTGTGTGGTTTTTAAATTCGGTGAGGAGTTCATGACAAGAGTTGTGGAAGACAGAAGGGTTTGTTTCAGAGTTGTTTCCATCATGCAGCGTAAAAAGTACTTTGGTTGTTTAAATAGCCAGGGAGGTGTATCGGAGACGAACGTTTTCTGAATTTCAAGTTTGGTACTGTCAAGACTTGATGATATTCTAATGCCAAAGGAAGGTATGGCGTTTGGTTTATTTTCGTATAAGGTTTTGTATTTGGGTTGAAAAACAGCCGAAAAAGCAGGGTTCAGAGGGTTTGATCTTAATTTGATAGCATACTGTGCGGAAGGCATTTCTCTACGATGTGATAAAGGTGGTTGGTTCGCTTCAGAGAGAAGACTTTCACACGGGGATGTATTTAATGCTCTCAGAGCGAGTCTTATTCCTTGATGATGAATTGGGTCAAGCATCTTCAAATATGACTTCCTAGCTGAACCATAAATAACGCAACCATAGTCCAGTTTGGTGCGAATAAACGTTCTATATAAATTGAGGATGACTTTTCTATCAGCACCCCAGTCATTGTGCGCTACTACTTTAAGTAGATCTAGAGACTTGATGCATTGAGCTTTCAAGTTCTTTAGGTGTGGAATGAAAGTCAGTTTTCTGTCGAAGATAATACCTAAAAACTTTGTTTATTCAACAACTGGAATAGGTGTTCCGTCCAGCTTGAGTTTTGGTTCATCATGATGTCTTCGTAACTGACAGAAATGTATACATACCGTTTGTGATTTCGAGAATTTGAAACCGTTAGTACTAGCCCAATTTTGAATCTTGTTTATATTTGCTGTATTTGTCTTTCAATTGTATGCATGTGCTTTGATCGATAACATATTAGAAAATCATCAACGTAAAAGGAGCAATCCACACCAGGAGCCAAACACTTGGTGACACTATTGATTTTGATGTTGAAAAGCGTCACAGATAAAATACTGCCCTGGAGCACACCCATCTCTTGATCGTGCATATGTGAGAGGGTGGAGCCTACTCGTACCTTGAATTTTCTGTCTGAGAGAAAGTTTGATATGAAAGAGGGCAGACGGCCTTTTAGACCCAGATCGTGCAGGTCATTTAGTATCCCATACTTCCATGTAGTGTCATATGCCTTTTCTAAATCAAAGAAAACCGCTACTAAATGTTCCTTCTTGATAAATGCGTCGCGGATAAATGTTTCCAGTCTAACCAGATGATCACTGGTGCTACGGCCGTAACGAAAGTCACTTTGGTAAGGAGATATTCAATTGTTAGTTTCCAAGTACCATACAAGCCGAGAATTGATCATTTGTTCCATTGTTTTGCACACACAGCTCGTCAGTGCAATGGGTTGATAGTTGGTAGGATCTGCGCAATCTTTACCTGGTTTGGGAACTGGTATTATTGTTGGTTCTTTCCAAATTTTTCGTACATTACCAGTAATCCATAAATCATTTAAGATTTCCAGAAGAACTGTTAATGATGGTTCTGGTAGGTCGTTTGTATAGAAATGGATTCGACTATAATTTATGCGGCAATTTTATGTTTTCTATGTCTTTTCGATAACGTGTATCGGGATAGATAGTAGATATTGGTTTTTATATTATTTATGTGTACATTAACACATGCGTGTATATATCAAAGTGTATAATTAGTCGCTACATGACATCCATTTATAATTTTTAAAAAATTGTATTTATTTATTTATTTATTTATTTATTCTATCTGAATGCACCTGTTATTCTTCAATGGTTTTATATATTATTTCTTTTATTTTCCGACTTCATTTGGACTGAATTAAACTTTGGAAAATAATATTATTTCAATTTGTTCTACCTTGATATTATGTTCATACACTGAGTACCACCTGAAAGATCGACCTTTTGTATGTTTCGTGTGATGATGATGATGATGAAGATGATATTATTATTATTATTATTATTATTATTATTATTATTATTATTGAGCAAGTAGTGATACATATCAGAGACAGCAAAATCTGCACCTTCACGTTCATTGCATGTCTTATAAGGGCTATTCTGAACAAGCAAACAAGAACAAACAAGAATGTTGTCATTGACTTTCAATAATAATAATAATAATAATAATAATAATAATAACGTCTTAACTATAAGCGCAGTACATATTTAGATTCTGTATACGTTTCGTTTGATCTTCAGTTGATTATTATTATTATTATTAAATGAGATACATATCAGATATCGCCACCGCCCCCTTGGTTATCTTCAGCGCCGTCCTACCTTACCCGTAAAAATCATTATTCAGCATTAGCGCCCCCCTCTGTAATCCCACTGCCCCCAAGGGGCGAAAGCACTCACTTTGGAAACCACTGGCCTACACGTTTATAGAAGGTCTTATAACAGCCATTCCGAAGAAACAAAATAAATATACAATGTTGTCGCTGACTAATAATAATAATAATAATTTCTTAATTATAAGCGGAATACGTGTTTCGCATTAAAATTAATCTCCAATACGGTCCTTATAAAACTAAAGAAACACGCTATTAAACATAAACAATGGTTTAAACGTGTAATCTTAAATACAAATTACAGTTAAAACGAAAGATTAACTTAAAACAGATTATATCATTAACATAATAAGTAAATGGAAGACTACAAGCTAACAAGAACCAATACACAATTATTGTTTAAAATAGACATTATATACACATTAAAATAGACATTATTTACACATTTAGACAAGAATGTCCTGACAGTGAGAATTAATTTCAACGCGTAAATAATTTGAAAAGATTTCTGAAATCTAAAATTTACCATCGGGCTTCAAACTGCATTAAACTTACTTTTTACGCCCAGACAGTCAACCCATTCCTCGGTGCTAATTCGCTTGTCATTATTTACATCACAATACCGTAAAAAATTTCTCGAACATTTCCGTGTAGATTTCTTCCTGGACGCTTTCAAGCTGTTTTTGAATTTATTAAGTTCTTCCCTGTCCAATGCCTAAAAAATAGAATA